>JANFAE010000853.1:0-25151 GCA_024613145.1 Pisolithus marmoratus | reverse complement strand
CAGGGGTCTTCGACGAGTGAAGTAATGTTAAACGACCTTGGCACGCCTTTTTTGAGGAGAATACGTGATGCAGAAGTTGGTAGAAAGGGGTGATTCCTGTACCGCCTGACACCTGTGGAGCCGATCACCAGACGTTAGTAAATATACCGGTATTGACTACGCACCATGATGATATCATCCCAAGTGTCATCCTTCCACGTCCAGGTTTTCACAGGCCCACGTAATTCGATAGAAGAACCGAGTTGTTTTGAATGTAACCAGCGGGCCACTTCACCGTGATCGTACTTCTTGATCCAAAACGACATGCTTCCACTTTCATTTACCCCTTCTAGAGGTGTGTAGGGTCTCTCCACTTGAATATCGTCATCCTTGACGAAGACGGACCATATCGGGGCCAATTCTTGACAGTCTTGGGGTATCGAATCCGGAGGCAGAGAGAGCGTCAACAGTTTGGTATCAGAGGACGTTTGTGCTGATTCGACGAGGGTCGCCGAGGTAAAATGAGATGGGTTCAGTGGCTTAGCCGTGCGACTTGGTAAACCATACGGCTGGTCGCGGAGTACGAGGAAAGCTGCAATGCCAGAGGAGACTCCAACGATTACTACCAACGGTTTCAGCAGCACGCGTTTCCGTCCCGGCTTACTGGTCGTCGAAGCAAACCTTCTCCACGCAAGCTGTCTCGCCTGCACTCCATGACGCAGGGCGAGCATAATATTATGTACCAATTCCCTGCTGGAAGTTTGTTGTTTCATGATAATTTGAGGCGGGACCAAATACAGACAAATAGCCCCTAACATGGTCCCATTCTCAAGCCATCTCCTGCTTGTCAGTCGCCTCATGACCAGCCATTTCGTATCTGTCATTCTTTGCACACATCCCTACTATTTTATTCAGGAATAATTATCCGCAAACATGAAACGCTACCGGTTCTCTGTCTCCCAGAATATATCACCCAACAACACGACTACGAGCTTCATCAAGCCTCGGAGTGCCCATGCGACGCCGGCGTTGCAACATTCTTCCTACAGACACGCCAACACTATTTCTTAGATACATGACCAATTTGAACAGCTATACAAGACTCTACCGATGCTCGCCATCCTCTTTCGGGCCTCGGAATCAGCTACACTGCAGACATCACTCCAGTCAATGGAGACTCGAGAGGACAAAGGAACCCAAGTCAGCAACCAGACAATCAAATTCGTGTAAACGGAGGGGGCGTGCTTGGAATTACTCCGGTGAATCGATCGACGCGCACCATGAAACATCCTTCAGCGGATTCGTCCGCGATCTTGGGCTTCACATTCTCGTCTCCACTGTCTTCGATCATGGATTACACAACAAATCGTCCTCCAACCTCTGCTATACCTTGCAGTTCCAGGTTCAAATTCGACGCGCCGATAGACCTACTTGACGATGTCAGGCACATCTCTGCCATCCCCGTCGGACTCGCAACTGACGTGAATATGTACGATTTCTACATGTCCGTGGTTCCTCCCTCTGTAACAATCAATCCTCTTGACACACTCCGGTCGTCACCGCACTCTGTCCTGCCCAATCAAACTCCCCTGCTTCCATTGCATGATATCGTCAAGGCCGCGGCTGACCAAATTACGGAAAGTCCTATACACGATTTTCCATCGTCGACATCCTTCAATGTCCTCGAGCACTCCGTCACGCCGCCAGCTTCCGAGGAAGACAAACAAGTCACTCGTAGCCCACCCACCCAAGAGGAGCCCGCGAGGGAATCCCGACAGCGTTGTTCGTCCGGTTACCGAAACTGGAAGTCGGTGACACCTACACCTTCCCTCAGCCTCAAGCCTTGGAGTAATCATGAAGACCATGCTTCTGCGGTGAAAGAAACTTTTTTTTCTCCCGTCCTCAATGCACACCATGGCATCGACCTGCGCGAACTTAAGAGAAGAGCCGAAAAATATCGCCTGAACCATCCTGGCGAAATCATCACCCGGTCGTGGCTCTCCCGCTTTGCTGGAAAGTTGTCACAACGAGGCGAGCTTCTGGACGACTACCGGTGTTATGTTATTGGATGCAATCACCAGAATAAGCGCAGAGATCACATATTGGTTCACGTCGGGGCTCACGTAGACCAACGACCGTTCGCGTGCTCCGTGTGGTTCGTAATTCAAGTTCAGCTTTCTGCTTCCGCATGCTGATATTTTGGAGATAGTTCACAACGTTTTCTGCGCAAGAATGAATGTAAGCGGCACGAAGCCACGCACAGCGGACGCCGTCCATATTGTTGCGATGTCTGTGGAAGGTTTTTTTCCAGGAAGGATCTCGTAAAGCAGCATTTAAAGAGAGTACACTGGATCTGGAGTGACAAGTATACTGAAAGGCAGGTGGAAAAGAGGGTAAAATTGGAGGTGGACTAGTTGTTAGTATCGTAGTAAACTATCGTGGTAGGGTGATATCGTGACAGATCGTGTCACATGTGACGACGGGTTTCCTCGCAGGCTATCATCTTGTCGAGACTGTCAGTGCATCGGCTCTACGCAAAAATGTCGGACAGAGGACGTTCCCCGTCGCCGAAGCCGCTCAGAGATGTAGACATTGACATGGAGAACGGTTCCGGTCAAAAGGACGTGAAAGTCGTCGTCGTAAATGGCCTTTCTCGCAATGTTGTTCAATCCCACCTCCAAACAATATTCGGATTCTATGGTGAAATCATCAAAATTGATCTGCCTTTATACTCAAAGTGTAAGGTCTCCACCCTGATAGTCCAGTTACATGGTCTGACGTTGTTACTGCTTAGCTGGCCAAAACCGAGGAAAAGCAGCGCTGGAATATGCGGTTGCGGCCTCAGCTCACAAGGCCGTATCTCATATGAATGGCGGTCAGCTTGATGGTCTTGTCCTAAAAGTTGAATTGTCCGATCTGCCCATTCGTGCTCGTTCGCGTTCGCGTCCCCGCCCTGTTCGCAACGGACGTGACCGTCGTTCAATCTCACGTTCCCGCTCTCGTACACGCTCTCGCTCTCCGCCCTATCGCAGGAGGGGGTATGATGCTCCGCGATACATGGACACATACCGCACAAGAGGATATCTTGGTCGTCGTGGCGTTCCCACGAGGGACACTTACCGTCCCTCACGTTCACGCTCCAGGTCCCCTCCGTTCAGAAGGGGTGACCGTCTTCCGCCCCGGCGGAGATCGCCGAGCTACGAGCGTGGCGGTACAGGATATGGTCGTGGTCGACGCAGCCGTTCCAGAAGCTACTCCGTTCGTTCAAGCCGTTCGCGTTCACTTACGCCCTCTCGTTCTCGTTCGCGTACTCGCTCCCGTACTCGCTCACGTTCTGCGTCTTACTCTTCGTACTCAAGATACACCCGAAGCAGATCCCGTTCTAGGTCACTCAGTCGAGGTAGGAGAAGCTACAGTAGGGATGATATCAGAGACAGTAGATCCAGGTCGCCAGTATAGTGTTTCGGTTACGGTGACTAGTACAGTATTCCAGGTGTGGAAAACTACTGGTATCTGTTACGAAGAAGAGCAATCATTCACTCGAAATGGAGGAATCGTCGGCAAGGAATGGCCTGTAATCCAAATGTTCCATGATTAAATGTCTAGAGCGAATGCTAACCACTTACGTATGTTCATCGTTCCGAATGACTTTAGCCATCCAATCGTCATCTGTCTCCTGTACGAAGCCTGACCCTCCTGCAAGGCTTAAAACAACTGGGAGCAGGACCAGCCCATGGAGTGCACCAGCTACAATCAACGTAAGCCACATGCGAAAATAGTAAATCTGTCAATGAAAGATTGTTATCCATTGCACCTTATGGCAATACATTGCATACCTCCAACAGGCGTGATCGCGTCAAGGCAAGAACAGATACACCAATCAGTTTCGTGAAAGTAATTCCAGATAACACCTGACTCAGTTTCAGCAAATAGTTACCATCGGTGGAGGGAAGACGGCATTACCGAAGGGCCAACATCGGCCAAGGCAGCCCACATTCTTGTGTCTCTTTCCTTCTGTCCCGCAGGCTGGTCTACGTATAAGTCAGAGGTAGGGTTCATGAACGCCCTTGCAACGTGGGCACAAAACTCCACAGCGATTCCGAGGGATATTACCAGGTTCACCAAACTGATGGCATTGAGATTGATGTCCCAGACAGCCATAACGCCCATCACGTTCACTACGGTGAGCGCAACTACACCAGTAACAATTGTACCAGTCCGCCACGAGCCTAGAAGCAGCGCTGTGATGATTAGCACCGCGGCCAGACCGAGTCCTAGGATTTCTTGCGCGATGGCGATAATATGGGCATACTGATCAAAGAAGACATAATGGAGTGAATAAGGGAACACTTTCAATCCCATATACTCGGAGATATCATCCGCGATACGATGGGCGGCTACAAATGAGTTAATGAAGTCCGCCTGAGACCGTAAGGGAGAATGCATTGTGCGGAAGTGAGAGGCAGCTACTTCTACACCTTCATCATCCAAGGAGAGCGCACTTCCATAGGATGCTCTACCAGCTAGTGGGCATTCTTCGTTAGTGGGCGAAATGAGCCACTGCTGGAGGTATCGCATGAATTCCTCCCCTTCAGGAAGTCCAGTCATTGTAATGTTCCATTGGGGCTCCTTGCCATACAGACAAGGCTGGCACAGTCGCTCCGAATCTCTAGGTGCACAAAACCTAGAAGGGTCTCGCTTCCGGACGCGACAACATGTTTCCATGGTGGGGTCGAGCCATTTGAGAAAATCATCTATCCACGATGCTGTTGGTTGCGAGATGAAAGAAGAATCTGGTCGCTTCCGCTCAGCTTCAAGTACATTGGCAACGGAGAAGTCGTCGCAAGTAGTGAAACGACCGCAAAGCCTTTGTTGGTTGCGACGCTGTGTGACGTCGGTGTCATGCACAACGAAATAAACTGGTGGACCGATGTCTAGGTAGACCTCAAGGTGGTCAAAGTAATCGTTAAGGTACGACTCTGACGGGAACGCTAGTCTCTGGTCTGCCTACAAGTCAGACAAAGGATAATACGGGATGCAACAAAGAACAAAATTCACCAAGGCCAAGTTCGATATGTTGCATGGATATAACAGATAACACGAACAGCCCCGAAAAAAGTAGTATCACAAAACCCTTGACGGCTGGTTGCAGAAGGAAGGGTGCATAGTGTCGACGAATGAAGCGCGCAATTCCGCCGAGTCCTCGGTGAGTGGGAACGTCCAACAATGCGATTCGCGATGACAGTCGTATACATGGGAAACACTCAACCCGACTGGACTGTTAGGAAATAAGTGTGGGCACGCGTTTTTGACGTCGAATACTCACCTCTGCTCGCTTTAGATCCAGGGTAAGCGCGCTAACGAAGACCGTCACTTGAAGAATCGCATTCAGTAATACGCTACCAGCCGCATATAGTGCAAAGTTTCGAACTGCTGGCATTGGAACCAATGCTCCCAGCCCGAAAGCAACTGTCTCTGTGACAGAACTAAGGAGAATAGAGGGTCCCATCTTCGCTAAAGCCATCGCGACGCGTTCTTCTGCAGGGCGGAAGGATGGTAGGGATTCAGCATCAATGGAATTGTCCCAGGCTGAATCTAAGGGGGAACGATGGGATTGGGTAGGAGAGCGATGCCCAGCAGCGAAGTTTTGCACTGCATTGGGACCGTGGCGGAGATTTTGTCGATCGAGTTCGTCAACCAGTATGAAGACATTGTCCACGCCCACAGCTAGGACAAGGAAAGGAATAACTTCTGCTATAATCAAAGTCGTCTTCACGCCAAGCAGAGAAAGAAGGCCAACAGAGGATGACACCGACAAGATAACAAGTCCGATGCCAAATAAGCCGAGGCACATCCTAGAGTTCACAAAAAGGCTGCGAGGCAAACGGGGTAAGGTGCGTGGGGTTTGTGAGTCAACAGATATCGAAGATGACCGGACACTCGAACGCTTAAAGAGTGCGGGAAGATTCTGTGCCCAGTGAGTTAACGGCGCTGTGACTCCTTCATCGCTTGCTTCCCAGCCCCCCAGTGCCAAAGAGACGTATAAGAACATGGCCAAGTATGACAGAACGACGATTTTGACGTCAGTATTAGTACTCTTGCTGATTTCCTGTTCTAGTGATACACCCGTCGAGAATGCGATATGCAAACCGGCATCCGTATCGATGGTATCACTGAGCTCCAGCAGGTACTCTTTGAGGGCCTGCTCCCACTCTACAGCTTTTGCTTGTTCGTGAGGATCCAAAGAATCTGATACCACGTATGTGACGACCATGGCCTCGGCCTCAAGATACGACTTCTCTCCTGCACTGTTCTCTGGTACACCACCCAATACATATTGGGGCCCCAAAGGCTGTTGGAAATCAGGGAGACAATCAACAGGGGAATTTGCGCAATGGAGAACACGATCTTTCCAGGATTCCTCATCGTAACCACGGAGATCGTTGGAAAACCAAGCTCCAATGGATTGGACTACGCACGCCCCACTTGGTCCTGCAGGTTTGAAACAGACATCTGTAAGCCCGTAGCCATTAGGAGATGAACGCAGTCCACGTATGTCGCTTTCGACGGCTAACCAGTACTTGAGGTGGTCAAAGGAGAGTACAGCCCCACCTGCCGACACAAGCGACATATTTTCTGGGACTGCGTAAGCATCCGTTGCCTTTGTAACAAATATTTGCTGCGCGCGGTAAAACGGCCCGAAGTGGTCATCAAAGAACTCCTTCTGCAGTTTGCTTTCGGAGTCCGGAGCAACCCATAACCTGACTGGGTCTGTCTCTATCGCAAACTTCTTCCAACCAAGATTGAGGAGCCCAACAGCGGTAAACACGACAGCAAATGTCAGAAAAGGGGAGGACGCAGCTAGAAGGCCGAGTTGGTAGAACTTTCGTCCGAGAAGATTGTTTAAGTGATATTGGCGGGGCTGGGACGTTGCAATGGGGTCCAGGAGGGATGCCCCGCGACCAAGAGGTCTTGAATCACTTGAATGTGCTCTGGGTGAGTCATCACCGTCAGCTTGTGAGAGCGATGCAGCCCCAACAAGGTTGCGGGTTCCATGCCTCGGCGACAGGGTGGTCGACGCGGCATCCGAAGACAAAACCATGCGTTCGAATCTCTTCTCTCTTCGCTTTCGCATGGCCACTTGTAGGACGTATCCAACAAGGAAGGAAACAACTGCGAGAGCATAGGCTAATGTCAAGACGAAGGACAGACAAGTTAAAGGGCCGACAAGGCATGTTGGTTCCTGTCCTGGCGGACGCACGTATGGGAGTTCCTGACATATGTCTGGACAGTCAATGCATGCACACCGACTGGCGAGGTCGTTGTCTGCACAGCTTCTTGGAGTCGGACTAAATGGAATGATACCCGCAGGACTTAGAGGAAAATTAATTTGGAATGGACTTCCGAGATCTTTCTCGTCCCCGAGGAATTTGAGGAACTCTGTATAGGTCTTTGCACCTCCTCCTATGAGATCCATGGCATAACCATTCGTTGCTCCGACCTGTACGTTCTTGCAACTCTCGTAGAAACCAGAAGCAAACCGCTCCCCGACGAAGAAATCGACAGACTTGACTGCAGTTTCACCTGTACTGGATTTCTGCGTTTCGGTGACATTCAGGAAAGAGCCTTGCTCTGGAGAGCAGGTGAATGAGCAGAAGAAAGATCTAAAGTTATTCCGACATGCGGGACAAGACGAAATGATTGCTTCTGCCTGGACCAAGGAATCTCGCAATGTTTCAACCTGGTCTGACGTGCAGCAAGTCGGACCGAGCGCAAATTGTGCGCCGCAAACAGATACAAGCAAGTCCCGGGCTTTGCTCCCCTCGGGCTAGGACAACGCATGAGCATAGATGGTAGAATACGGAGCATATACATACTTCCAATGGTGGACCATCGTATGGGCACGGGAGCTGCTGGCCGAACCAACCTTTCGAGCCGCATGACCCCCGCATGGCGCACTGTCCTAGCGCTTCACCTGGGGTGCCGTCTGACATGGTGAAACGACGACCTAGAAGGTAATATAGTAGTTCAACCGGTGATTAGTATATGACTTGGGGTGTGATCCAGGTAGTGAGCCAATCCCGGTCTTGAAGCTTGAAGCTTGAGCATGGAAGAGCGAGAGGCTCCCGGCTTCGCGGACGTGAAGACATCACGTGCCGTGCGACAACTGCAAGAAAATTAATAGCTACGTCAGTACTAAGTCATTAGAGTCGTTGTCTAGTACATCAGTATAAATATAATTGGACTTGGTCACCAAGGGCACTGTGGAGAACCGTCAAAATTTACCCTGTCATTTAGGACTTTGTGGTAAAGTTCAAAATTGCAAAATTGCAAGGCTGCAGCTATTCCAGCTCTTGCCTCAGAGTTAATTACATAAGCAAGTGACTCTCCTTGGACTTAATTATGATTTGCCAGCAAGATCAGCATACACGCTGGGTCACTGACATGGTAGAAAACAAGCAACAAGCGGGCGGAATTCCGAAGCCACGGAAGCGTTTCGTGGGCTCAAAGTCTACCGCGCCATCGAAACCAGGTGTTCCTGCTGCTGGCATCGCAAACCAGATTCCAGAAGGCATCCTGTCAGATGCACTGCTCAATCAAGCAATCAAGCAGCTCCCTTCAAACTATTCGTTCGAGATACACAAAACGATACATCACGTCCGAAAGAACAAGGCGAAGGCAGTAGCTCTCCAGATGCCGGAGGGTTTGCAGATGTTCGCCTGTACTATTGCGGACATCATCGAACGGTATGTCGATTGTACACTCTCCTCAGCGACCAACGGTTCAGTCGATCTTTTCTAACCGTAAGTCAGATTTACCGATGCGTTGACGGTCATCATGGGCGATGTCACGTACGGTGCATGCTGTATCGATGACTATACTGCCATTGCCTTGGGTTGCGACATGCTTGTCCATTACGGGCACAGCTGTCTTGGTCAGCGCCATACGTGATAACTCTACTACGTGAGACTGACGGGGCGAATCTCAGTGCCTATTGACCAAACGACGATAAGGACGCTCTACGTTTTCGTGGAAATAGGTATTGACTCCACCCACCTCGTGGAAACTGTGCGCTTGAACTTACCAAGTGATCGGGAGAGCTTTTACAAGCAACTATACATCGCCAAGGAGTCCGATGTAGAAACCCCTATCCGGGATACTGGTCGGAGCTTGCACCTCGAGATAGAATGTCCGGACCCCCCCAATAGGGATTCTGATCCCCAACAGGACACAAAGGACCGTGATGGGCATGAAGTACCAACGCGACTAGCGCTGGTCTCGACCATTCAATTTGTCGCAGCCTTACAGAAGCTCAAGGAGGACCTTACGTTGGATTACCATGGACCCTCTGTATCCGTCAATGACACTGGAACTCCAGTGAGTCAATCCGACGACACACATGCAGTCCAGAGGTTCCGACTTTGGTCCGGAAGATACAGCGCAATAATACCACGCTCAAAACCCTTGTCTCCAGGAGAGATTCTGGGTTGCACCGCTCCGTCCCTGAGTGACGTTGACGCCCTCGTGTACGTGCCTGGGCACATCTGAGTACCCACTGACATTTAGCAGGTACCTCGGCGATGGCCGCTTTCATCTCGAGTCCATCATGATTGCCAACCCAACCGTCCCTGCATTCCGATATGATCCCTACTCCAAGAAACTAACCCGGGAGTACTACAGCCACGATGAAATGCATGCTGTACGGGATCAAGCAGTCCGAAACGCTCGCCAGAGCACCTTGGCTTTTTCCTCCAACACGAAAGAGGCTGAATCGTCGTTGGAGGTACCTATCTGGGGGGTCATACTAGGTACGCTAGGTCGACAGGGCAGCTTTAAACAATTGCAGGCCATCAAGCATCAACTTACTTCTTCGAGCGCCCCCATACCCCACGTTCCAATTCTCTTGTCCGAACTATCTCCAGCGAAGCTCGCGCTATTTGAACCTCACATATCAACTTTTGTGCAAACATCTTGTCCGCGCCTGTCCATCGATTGGGGGTATGCGTTTGACCGACCACTGTTGAGCCCCTATGAAACTTGTGTGGCATTGGGACAGAGAAAGAGCTGGATGGGCGAGTCAAGAGGCGGTCAGACGTCAAAGGAGACCTACCCAATGGATTTCTACGCGGCTGGCAGTCCCTGGGCTATTGCCAGGATGAAAGCTTCGTTTGCTGAGACGGTCTAAGAGTCTTTGCTTGTAGCCTTACGCTTACAATAAGAGTATCGGTGTGCGCCGACTCTTAAATAAATGCGCTTAGCTCACGGGACTAGCGTTCAGACAAGATAGTGTATACTTGATGAAGATCGAATGTAGTGTAATGTCTACTCAGTAGTACGTTAAACACTATTCTACTCGTGAGATCAGATCGTTTCCGGGGTACTGCAAAAAACTCACCCGTAAGCATACTCAACTTCATCGACGCCTCCTCCGGAAGCGAAAGGACCGGACTGTTCCCGAGGCATTGGGCCGATCTCTGGCTCTTCGTCTTCTTCAAGGTCCAGGGCGCTATCATCATCAAGACCGAAAGGTAAGATGGGACGGAGTCCCGTTCCCGAACTCGAGCGACGATTGCCCGCTGGGGACTTGGGGAGGGCAGCCATAGTCTTGGGACTCAAATGCTGTAAATGTGCATGCATAAGCTGTACACAGGGTTGAACGACGTGGGCTCATTCTTACCTCCCAATTGTTCATGTTCTCATCCGGGATGTCCCGATCATCCCTGCCCTCAAGCCTTGCGTCGTCGCCGAGGTCGCCGATAGTCCCCACACTCTCGCTGTCACTGATACCATCTGTCATATTCGATACGAACTCGGGTAACCTAGACCACGCTGAGGTCGAAGATGTTGAAGGCAATATCGTGCCGGATATCTGCTCGTCCGACCAGCCGAGATCAGACAAATATTCTTCATACTCTTCTTCGAAAGCAAGGTCTTCTGTCGTATACGGTAAGAATATAGACGGATCGGGCGCCTGCGAACGTGGGGGAGGGAAAACGTCTGCTTCGACGACGTTTGGTGTGCCCAATGGTCGGATAATATTGCTCAGTTCCAGACCTGGTGGTAAACCCTCCATATTGTGAGCCATACTGGCGGAACGTCTATGTGCCTGGGCATGTTGCGCAGCTTGAGGGCCGTATCGTCTGCTATTGTCTATTCATAATTCGATCAGCCAAATTCACAGTGTTTAGGGACACGTACAAAATTTGACCAGGTGGCGCAGAGCGTACTCCTGGGCCTAAATTGCGCAGTTAAGAGGTATGTATGCTTATTGGGGAAGAACTAGCACACTTGAGCATCGCTTAGATCATCAACTTCATTGCCCGTGAGCCATTCATCACGCAGATCTGGTCTGCAGTTCAGGTATATCGAGGTGATCACCTTCATATTAGCTGTACAGGGTGCATCAAGTCCTCGGAACGTACACACTAAGGACGGACTTACATTGACGCCACTTTCGACCGGAGAAAGGTACTTGGCTCTTGATAAGTTTCAGGATGTGAAGCTGGAGCATGGGATGAGACACGCGTAAGACGCGCTTCAAAACAGCCTAACAAACAAGGCGTCAGGGCACAGCTCAGGTCACATTTACCACGTACAGAGCTCTTGTATTGAACAAGCATCCATATGCGGTGTGAGCGGTTCTTGGACAATTTCTGCATGATTTTTGCAAAATTGATGGCAGAGAAAAAATTGCGCCAGGAAAACTCGGTGAGCATCTCCACCTCCTCTTCATGCTTTTCGCCATTTGGCAGAGTCTTAACCTGAAGTTCAACATGCGATGAAGATCGTGGCTTCTGATCTTGCACACGCGGGGCTGCTCGTGCATGGTGTATCTGACAGTACCGGAAGAAACTACAGAGAATTAGAAACTCAGGAGAACAGGATGCTGCAGCCTACTTGTAATCAGGGGAGTCAGCCTTGGACACAATGGAATTTGCAACTTCCTGCAGGCCAAACAGCTTGAGAATGAGAAGTAAGCAGTTTGTGTCAAGTAAAAGCTGTCCGAGGTGGTGGAACTTCATCACATCTCAATCAAGAGGTGTTGATGACATATACAGCAACGAAATAACGAGTAACTTACGAGATGCCTTGAACCACTTCATCGTTAGAAGAAGAATGGCAGACACTGCCTTGGAAGTGATCTCACGATGACGTGTAACATCGATTTCATCCAGGGTGGGGGGAGGAGCAGGCGGTTGTTCTGATGCTGCATGGCAAACGTATATGATCCATCCAAGGCTCTAATTACTTGCAACTCACGAGAAACAACGCCAGGAGGAAACACAGAAGATGTCGACGATTGGGGGGCCTGTTGTTGATTACCACTAGCTGATACGGTCGCGAGAAGCAGCTTCAGCAGGGTCAGCACCCAACCTGATAACACAGGGAGAACCGAACTCTGGTGTGCACGTTCATGTTAACAGTAGACGGACCGCAAGAAGTAGACTGACGTAGATCACTTCAACCCTTTTCAGGCGCATCAGGTCTTCCTTCCTTTCTCTGGCTGCACGCTCCTGACTACTAGTAGTAGCCTCCGCAATAGCAGCTTCTGCTTCGATGATTTTGCTGTCAAGCAACGCGACGTCGGGTAGGGGCTCCGGAGACTCAAGATCCTTGAAGTTGAGGACTGAGACAACTGCTTGAGGACAGAAAACAATAGCTTACACCAGGAGTGACCCTCGGCGGCTCCATGGTACCTTCCGTCCCGGGCATACGTTCCAAGCCGCTTTCAGCGGTCATGCACTCTTCTCTCGTTCGCCACATTTGCCAGAGTGACAGGCTCACGTACATGTGTTTGCAATACAGCCTATCGGCTTCATCAATAGCAAACGGTACCAGTCGGTCCTTGTTGATCCCGAATCTACTTCTTCGAGAAAATGGGAACAAGAATGGTCTGTTCTGGTCTGTCTGGTATTGCTGCTTCTTGGGCTTTGGGGAAGGCGGAGGCGAGGGCGCGGGTGTTAGAGGTTGGGGATTAGGACGAAAATTCATATTTGGAGGTTGTTGCTGGAATGATTGGCTAATCACATTGGGCAGTCCTGGTTGTTGCAGGTCGGACTCGTCGTGGTGGTAATGATGGCGGACGGGAATAGGGGAGTATGCCTGTGCTAGCCTAGAGGGAGGGCCAATTACCGAAGGCTTGTCAGAGGGCAATTCCTCGGTCGGCGGAACTGTAAATGTTGGATATTTGACAGTGGTTTCCTGACGAAAGGCCTCGATGTCAAGTGGGGTGCATTTGATGGGGATAGCTGCAGCACAAGTCAGTGTACGCATCCAATTATGTCAAGGGAAAGAAAGGCATGCCTTCGTCAGGTACTGGAGGAAGCGACGCAAGCTCTCGCGCAAGTTTCTTCGCCCGCTCAAGTTCCCTTATTCCCCCGCAACAAGCAAGGAGCGTTTTCCACAAGACAAGAAGGAGCTGTAATTAACTGAGCCTAAGAAACCAGAGATCGTGGGGATGAATGCCAGCCTTCTTGATGGGATACCCCTTAGCACTTCTTTCCTTCAACCCGGACACGACGTTGAACAGGTAAACTGGTAAAGGGGGGTCCATGCTCACTAGTAGTCGTATTCAGATTGTTTCTTTGCAGAGTCATCCAATGACTTGCTCACTGAGTTCGTCTGCGAAGTCATCTCTCTCTTTGAACACCTCGATTAAATGGTACATCATTCCCAGGTACACGGAAATCTCCGTCGTGAACTCTTCAATAAAATCGGCCTTTTCGGTGGGCGTGATCTGAAAACGGACTGCGTCTGCATCGGAGAGAGAACTGGAGGAAAGGGTGTGGATTGGACGGCGAGTCAACCGCGGTTGCACGAACGTACCAGAGTAAGTCATGCTTTTGGCTAGCGATTTTCATAGACTCTACGATTGTGTTCAAGCCGTTAGCACTCCGGACCACCTTGCAGTTTTCATAGATCCAGTGCAGCTGGTGCTCTGGTGACGTAGTTTCGGCAAAAGTACCTAAATGACACGCATCAATCGGGTCCCCGTGGTGAACGGGCGGGGCAATGGACCTTGGAGCACGTAAAACAAGCGGCGTGCATTCGTAAATCTTATTTCGGCATCCCGATGCTCAAGGCCTTCCAGAAGGACTTCGACATGGGCCCTTTTCTGAGCGATAGTGGTTTCAGGACTCGTCCATTCTGGTGTGTACGAACGTAATTGGGCAAGGGAGAAGTGCTCATGAGGCTCGTGAAACGTACCTCCGCTGAACGAGCCCTGCCACGCTTTCAAATTTTCGGCGACCTGGGGCATTTCTACGTACGAATAGAATTCATCGATCTCGTTCATTACCGTATCCTCATCGTCGTAGCGAAAGTCATAAAACGATTGCTGTAAATACGTGTGAATAAGGGACGACCGGTAGGGGGATTCATATGGGCATGCCTTGGGCTTTGGCGCGGACGAGACCATAGCTCTGAGCTGACCCAGAGTGATAGAGTCGAGGCCAAGCTGCTGGGAAGCATTCGCATTGTCCTGCATGTCACTTCACTTCACTTTGATGGAACGGGATAACAATCGGGGTTTGTCAATGGCTTGGGAATTCAACAAGCACAAACTATGACAAACAAAATCTCGGTCACATGACGGGGTATACTTACATATGACTCAAGGGGGAGAGAGGGCAGGCATGCCCGAGAGCTAACCCCGTTTTGCTATTTCCACGTTTTGACGTTACAAGTGAAGTCGTTCCCCATCGATGTCACTAGTGGCGTGTGGTACACATATTATGTAGCATAGCCCCGTGGGACAGTATTAGATAATACAGCCCTTAAAGATGAACCAAATGATGTTTTTTTTGGGTCTTTTTTCCAGGACCGTAACTTGGCTGTGTGGGTCGACTCGTCGCAGTCGGTCTTCCTCCATTTTTTTTTCCCCCCTCTCTGCTTTTATCCTCATCCGAGTCTGCTACGACAGCGTCGGCGTTCTTGCCATCGTCGAGGAAGCTTCAAGGAGTTCTCTCAGCGTGTCGTCCCCTTCTTTCCCACTCCTTAGTCCGTCCTAGTTGCTCTCCCCGCGCGGTACAAGGCCCGTCTGTCTCTCCGCTAGCGGTACCCCCCGTCTCTTCTCTCTTCCCTACTCGGACCAAAAGGCACGCCTTTGCTGTGCGTTCGCCATCCCACTGCCATCTGGTTGTTTTCTCTACGGATCTAGATCTTTCGTACCCTGGAGCCTCTTACGACTTTGCTTACGATTTCCTTCTCCTCTTTGACTACCCTTCACTAGAGCCTTTCGCTCTACGACAAGACATATCGACTGCTTCGTGCTCCTCGAGCAATCAAGCAGTCCCGTCTTTTGTCATTCCCTCTCTGCAGATGCCAGTTCCCGTTCCGCCTCTCTCCACCACCGCTCCAACCCTAAAGCACTCCAACCCTGGCAATCCCCTGAAGGCCAATTTCCACTCCTCTCATCATCACGGGCGCACCCTCTCTCTTTCTGCCACTGGTTTGCCACCATCCTTGAATGGCCGCGACCAGTGGCTCAGTTCGCTGTTTCCCTGGGAAAAATCCAAACTTCTCGAAGACTGCCACCGTCCCGCCACGGCAGTAGAAAGTCACGAACAGCGTTTTCAACATGGGTTGGCTGGTGCGGTCAACGCATCCGCCATTAAAGGAACTCATGCTGAAGCATGTATTCCGCCCCTGTCCACCGCTGCTCATCATCGTGGCTCGGAAGCAGGCTCCGTCAATCCGCGCCCATGGACTGCATCTCATGTGGAAACACAGGTAGCGCTCACCGATCTGCCTGGTGAGTCTGGCGATGGACGGCAACTCACAGGCGTGCGCGGGTGGTCTTCCACTCCCAATCTTTGCGTAGAGGATGAGACGGGTGCCTTTGCTCCTCTCCTCGAAGATGATTCATCCGACTTGGTCAATGGTGACCTGCATTCTAGTCCCATTGAACCTCTCACACCTTTTGGGGAGTATGTTGATCGCGCAGTTGCCTCCTCTGACGCCATCTACGACCCACTCCTCCATAGTAGGTCACGGGAATTGCATATTGCCCCTTGTGGCTCCGGATCTAGTGATTTCCAGGTCTACCCAAACAAATCATCCAAAGAGAGCTCCCGTTCATGTGAAAATCAACCGCCTCCTACCGCCACCCTCACCTACAAGCGGCTTGCCGAGCCAATGGCAGATTGGGTTGTCACATATGTCTGGAAGGTTTGTACCAATGGAGTTGCTTTGCCGCAGTCTACCAGCAGTTACACGTGCGTTGATTACGCAGCTGTTCCTATCTCCGAGACTGACGAATTTGTCCAGGCCAGCCAACGCAACGCACTTGCCGTTGCCCGCGCCGCAGCATCTGTCCAGTGCAGTCCATTCTTTACTGATGTCGACGTTGCTGCAACCATCTGCGATCCTATTGGCGTTGTGGTATATTGCACGCCTGCCAGTCTACTTTGGTGCAGCCGGTCTAGGCCCAGAGCACGTGAGGGAGCGGCGGTTCAGGGTGGAGCTATTCGGTGATACCCATGGTAATCTCAACGGGGAGTGTCGTGAGGACGCTGCAATTTTCCGGCTCATCGTTCTAGGATTCATGTTGGCAAATAAGTGGCTTGATGACCATACCTTTTCCAATAAGACATGGTATGTCTTCCATGAAATCTCTTGTCATAACTGTTCTAATTCTTTCATGAAGGCATACCATATCCAATGTGCCAGTGCAGTCGCTGAACAAGCTTGAGTATTTCGCGCTGGATATGTTGGCACATGACTTGTCGATTTCGCCTTCTGCCTGGTCTGAGTGGCTCAACCATCTGCTCTCCTACCATCACTCTCGATCACCTCTTTTCCCGCAGCCTATTTCCCGCCCGTCCTCGAATCCCCATTCTATTATCCGAAGGTCTATTCAGGATATCATGGAAGCTCCCCTAGGACACTCTCCAGATGAACCGGTCTTCCTCGGGGTGGAAGCGAGACTTCGGGAGAAATTTGGTTCCGTTTCTACTTGTGGAGACGGGGATTCATT
The DNA here is from genome assembly GCA_024613145.1 of Pisolithus marmoratus. Lineage (NCBI taxonomy): Eukaryota > Fungi > Basidiomycota > Agaricomycetes > Boletales > Pisolithaceae > Pisolithus > Pisolithus marmoratus. Next base: position 8,194 of record JANFAE010000853.1, on the reverse strand, counting down.
TGATATTGATCTGGATGAAGATGGCCCTCTTCGAGAGGAATACTTACCCAGGCGTCGTGCGAGCAATGGTAATGGTTCCGTCAGTGACATCCGCCCTCTGCAGCATTACCAACCGCCCAGCGTTCAATCGACGTCTTTGCTCCCCCCTGTCAGATGGAGCCCATTTGGTAATGGTTGTCCCAGCGATCATGCTATCTATATTGCCACTCTTCCCCCACCTGCGCGCTACGTTGCAGCTCCCGCAATGTATCACATTTGGCCTACTGCTTCTACGGCATTTTTCCCCGAAAAAGCCCATGTTGACGGGGAATACGCAAGGAACTATTTGCGTTTGCCGCATGATCCGTGCTGGTGTCCTGCTCCGCGTGCTTGTGCACCTCAGCAGACCCAATTATGCTATTGCACGGATCTTTATCGGACCTCCGGTCACGGTGAAAGGTATCGCCACGAAAGATTGGACCGCTGTTGCACCGACATCCGCGTAACTCCTCCCATTGCAGGGTATCCTGCCCATATGGCTACATACTGGGGTCTTCCTGAACAATACGGCAATGCGGGTTCCAGAAAACCGTTCGGTCCTCACCCGCCTGTGAACTACCAAACGAACTGGTTTCGCGCCTAAGTCCCCCGTTCCTCCAGCATAGAATTCTTTATTTCCTCTGGCTCTCTAATACTGGTTCCGGTCTCGCCTATGTGATGCTGTAATTTCCACTCGCTTGCACATGCACTTCCATCTTTTTCTGGCTTGTGAATACTGGATTTTCTTTTCTCTTTGCCCTGGTCCTGTGCTTATATTGTTGGGTTCCCACTCCACATCAAGACATATCCATCCCGTCTCGAGGACCCAATACACATCATATTTCGACATCTTCATCGCGTAAACGATATTTATGCGACCCGCCATCCAAACCGGCTGACCTAGTTGTCGCTCGACTGGATGACCCTTCAATATCCTTGGATTTCTGTCTCATACTGCTGCCGTTCATGGATTGAACACGGCACCATTTGATTTACTGTTATCTTGTTGACGTATCCGTTCTCATCCAGTACCCGCACGCCTACTAAACCTAATCGCCTTTCGATGACTATTTCACCTTCCTCTTATGTTTTGGCCGTTTCTTCCCTCCGCATCCCATAAACGTCACGAAACTACAAAAACAAACCAAAAAAATACGTAACGCCAAAAACATTCCTCTTTACTAACTCTTCTCGGCTTTCCATTCACTGATTTCCCTTCCGTGCCGATTTCGCCCGTTTGCTATTACCTGGCGGGCGGCTCGTCGACCTAGCTAGGCTGTGGCTTTCGACGTTAAACCCCATCACTACCATCTTGTTCCGTAGGTAAGTAGTTATGCAATTTGTTTGTTTGAAACCACCTTTCAGGCGTGGAGCCAGTAGTATGATCGTAGTACGAAGTTCTACATACTGTCACCTTACAGATCCTGAATGCTATTTGGCCTATGCTCCCAACACAATTGTAAGACTCCTTGTGCGGGACGAAAGTAACAAATGGCTATACTTTCTATTCTTCAGTACAATACAGGATTAGTCTGCTCGTCTTCTCAATACGTTTTTTGGCCTCAAATACGAACTAGGATGAAAGGAACCTGCAAATGGCGCGGTCAGCTGCAAGAATGGCCTACACGCAAGCTGATACGTACCTCAACATCCTCGCCTTCTTCGTCCATCAACATAACTTCCACGAGAAGGTGCTTTGTGTGGGGAGGGATCGGCCTCTTACTAACATGTTCGACCAGCTTACTGAACTTCATAGGCAATCTCTCTGCGCTCTGTACAAGAGATGAGTGTTTGAATCAGAATGGTCGATAGTCTCATACCTTCTTCTTATCCGTGAATGAACTCCACAACATGCTGACCCCTTGGCTGACCATGGTAACATCAAGGTTATGAGTAGACCTGAACCATTGGATGAACTCCTTGAGCGTAGGGTCGTTGTTGAACTCGATACGATCCCACAGCGTCCACTCAGTATTGCCGAACTTGTTTTTACTCGCTGCAATCGGTTCAGAAAATCCGAAGAATGGCAGAGCCAGGTTGACAAAGCCGTTCTTGTACTCCTCGAGTTTCCTCTTGCCATCGATTATCTGTAAAAGTGTTTAGCAGACATATCCTTTATAAATAAGCTCCCAGCCTCACCTTGTAGAGTTCCAGGCAAACCAAACCCACAACCAGAGCAGTCGTGGTGGCTATGGCAGGGATGATCTTGCCTGCGATCTGCTTCGTTGTGTGACGATCAGCAACAGGAATTTTGTAGTTGAGAGCGCGCAAGTTCGATGCTGCTGTGATAAAATCGATGTGGTGGTTTGTATCATCGTCTTTTTCGAATTCAACCGGAGTAAGGCGGAAGCCAGCAAGAGAAGATGGAGGTGGCAGTTTCTTAACAAGGTCATTCAAATCATTCGAATCTCCAAATGACGTCAGCAAAGACATTGCCCGAACGTCGCAGAGACATACCAGACGTAGCTTGTTCAGCCGTGTCATTCTCGTTAATTTGTATTTTCACGCCACTTTTGGGCGTGAACTCGGGTACAATAACAGAATCTGCTATCTTCCTGAAAGCGTTTGGATCGGTCTCGCCTCGGAGGCCGTAATTGTAGGCATGAAGGTTGGCCGCAGCAACGATGAAAGCCAAGTGAGCGGGCTAGAGATCATCAGAATCACTGATAGCACTCTAGGTAATACACTAACGTCCGAGGAGTTGAAGGCCAATGGATCTGGCGCGCGTTTAGGGCCACTCCAGAACGGCTGTCCGGTACTTGTTAAGTGATCCTTTGGCAAGCTATGAAGAAGTTGTCGAATGGCGTTGTTGAACTTCTCTTCGAACTGAAGGCGAGCCCAAACAATGCACTCCTCGAAGGTCAAGGGCCTGTTGGTAACAAGGTATGACACAATTTGCTCTACGAGTTCACGTTGTTGACCAGAGTACTTGAGAGAGTTTTCCAGGTAATTAGGTTCCGAAAGGTATTGGTTAACAGATTCTATAGGCTTCACGAACATTGCGTCGAACTCTTGTCTAGCCCACTGGGATGGAGACTATAGTTAAAGACCACATGAATATATGTAAGTTATCTACTTACCTCAATGGTATGTGTAATAGCGTTGGGGAAATTCTTGACAGTACACGAAAGCGTTTGCTTCTCCGGGGGATCCTGTGACGACGAATACGACTCCGTGAGGTGAGGTATGACGACTTGGACGTTCCCCTTCGTGGCCATAGTTCCGGATTCCAGAAGTGGTTTCTCATACAAGATACAGCGCTGGTCCATATATTGGCCTAAGGACGATATGTCATTACCTTGAGGTTGGTTAAGCGGCAGAATGCGTACGCGCAGCAACGTTGTCCAAAGCATTGGTAACACCGTCAAGTGCACCAAAGAAGTCGTCGTTGAAAACGTCTTACATAGTTGTTAAATCTCATCGTCTATGGAGTCGCAAACTCGAACCTACTTTCTGTCGACTGTCCAACTGGTTCTTGCTTGCAGATGATGTGGCCTTTAAGTGCGGGATTCATCTCCGAAACCGCGGCTGCAGCCACTTCTGACTTGAACTTGCCAAGGTCCTTCGGGCGGAAAAGGAATTGCCTGTTCAAATTACTCTTCTCGATCGTATCAAGGTCAGTGACATGGATCTTGCCGTCAGGTCCAGCGGCAAGACCCATCATGCTCCAATTCTTGAGCATCTCACATCCAATAGCCCCAGCACCTACGAGGAATTGCCGATGACTAGCAATCTTTTCTTGGAACTGTTTCCCGAAAACTGCAATTTGGCCGTCATACCGGCTTCCAATTGGCCTGCAGTCCTCTTCCGTCGGAAGCGTCGAGGGAAGTGATTCTAGTGAATCGAAGAACATATGCTGAACCATCGGGTGGAACTTGGCTGAGCAAGCTTTCAGAACTTCCTGAGCCACAAAACCACCGATGACAGCGGTAATTGGGGAAAGGTCTCCTGTAGCTTGGTACGCTAATTCTGTGAGGACCTTTTCGTCGGCATCGGCATCTATCTCTTTAGCCAGCGAAACAAGAACCGCCGCATCTTCCGTGTTCCGCGCACGAGGGAGACGCTGATGTTGTTTCCTGAATTGCGAGAGTGCCTGGAAGCCTGCGTGGAGGGTAGCGGGGCGATCAAATTTAGCAAAATCAGTAATGAAGAGCTCTGGCGATTTCAATGATTCCCGTAATGATTTCTGAAAGAAGTCAGCGAAAAATAACCTCGAAGAGTAGGTAAAACTCACAAATTCGATTATTTTAGGCATCTTGACCTGGTGGAATATACCACCTCGAGTGTAGTCACCGAAATCAGAGGTATCCCCGATAGTAAATGTGTAAGGACCCTTCACTGAGACCTTCCGCGGCTTGCATCCGTTCAATTCCTCCATGCCTTGCACTTCTGTAAATGTTACAAAGTCGCCATCTTCGAGACCATGTCGTGCCTCGTCGAGGCAAGTTACAAGGCCCTCCTTGTCCTAAAATACCTCAAAAAATAGCCGCGCAGATCGACGCGAGCTACTCACTTTATCGACAGAAACGATCATGCCCGTCAACGCTTGCTCCCCCGTGGTATCCACGCACGTAAATTTGGGCCCAAAGTCGTTAAAGACAGATCTGAAGAATGTAAATGTCTGACAGTATAACGCGATTCTTGACTTACCCAAACAGACCTCGAGCTTCAGCCGAGATAAAATGTACGCCGTTCGTGTGAGTCCAGTCGTTGATCTCGAGTTGCTTCTCATACGAAGCATTGCAGAGTACGACTACCTGGAGCAGAATGGTGAGGGCGTAGAAGGTAATGATGCCATGTCAACATACTTGGAACGGTCGAATCATGTCGACGGATATTTCTTGACCACTTCGGCCGCCGAGATTACGCACAGGAACGTATGCGTTCAGTTCCGATAGGCGAGGTAGTGTAGCTGCAGCGCGCGGCTTCCCGATATCCTCCTCTCGAAGAAGGTACTGCTAATCGTTTGTAAACGTCTGAAAAGACGATGTGCGGCTCACCTGCGAACTCAAGTCTTGCAAAGTCACCGGCTCAGGATCATATAGAGTGACAGACTTAACACCCGCTAAGCACACATTTTTCGCTATGACAAAGCATATGCATGAGTTTATCAAAAGCACGATCAACCCTCCGCACCTATCTCAGCGCCTAACCCGTTGAGACCAACGATTAGTACGTTGGACGCTGCCATCTTCTTCATCGCTGCTCATGTGTTTCAGCTACCGTCGGATAATTATCCTTTATGGTTTACCTTCGTGACCGAGGACATATCTAAACAATAGCACGGGGTTAGCATGAGCAATGCAGACGATCGATCCCCTTGACCACGTTAAATACCACTTACAATTGACGGGAGTAGAGACCCTCATCGATCTCAGCCTCGTCGATGTCCATCTTGGCCGCAAGATTGGCTGTATCTGACATTGTCAACGCGAATACAAAGTTGAGAAGTGGAAACAAATATTCAAGATGTCAGCCACTGGACGTACAGCCGCTCCCCCAGGCATTAGTGACGATATACCATTTTTGGAAGGGCAGCTGAATCAGCCAAAGTTTACGTTGAACGACTGAAAATTAGTGAACGCAAGGTAGTATGACAAACATTGTAGCATCTGCTGAAATACAAGGTGCGTCGTCAAAAGTCTCAAAACGAATACAGGTCAAGCCACTAGAAACATAGGGTAGTAGTACGTCAAACTCCAAAATAGCCGAAGCCAGAGCATACATCCTCTGTGGGACGGCGTACGCATCTCTGCATAGGGGAGGACCAGCCTCTTATTCGCATATTTCGTACCCAAAAGCACGTCAACCTTGAGCAGGAAACCAATTTAGCCAAGAATGGTTGGCGGTGTGAGCTAGTCTATGACTGATTGCACCGAAGGGACGACCGCTGAATGAGGTGGCGACAGGCAGCGAAAAATGTACAGCTTTGCTAGGATGAGTGGATTTAAGAGTCGAGTCCAAGAGCTCGCACGCAGTCGACGACTTCATGTTGTACCGATCCTCAGCACCTGGGGCGATCCCAACAATCCTGGGTTTCTTGTTAACAATGGGATCGGCTTCAGGACACCATTCCAATGGCACAAAAAACTCGGCACTTGGTCTGATAGGCTGCAAGGCATGAATATGGAATGGACTCTGGCGTGCTTGACTAAGCACACTGCTCACGGAATCGTCGTAGGTTGTAGGCGGATTGACTGTTGGATGTCTCCATCGCGTCAGCCAGCGGGTCAGTTTGTCGAGGATGCGAACAACTATTGTCGAACTCAGCGTCGAAGTATCGTAGAAGGATTAAGTTTCAGTGTGTGAGGGTTCGGATGAGCGAAGCATCTTGAGCATATTCTTCCACTGTGTAGGGGTCCATGTGAACATTCCAACGGAGACCTTGAAGAACGCAGGACTCCATCGCAAGCGAGAATGGCGGCCGGTAGTTGAGCAACACGAGCCCTGAAGGTCTTTAAAAAGATACGCAAGAGATGGAGCCGTAATCCAACAACCAGACTTTCAAAGGAAATGGAAGGTCATTAACCCATTTGTCTGCAACCATGGCACAGATGATGAAAGTCGTAGCATGAAATCTTCGGCACAAGGCGAACCTTGAGAGGCAAGATGGAAGGCGGGTGTTTCAGTGAATCCCGAGTTTCTCCCTTGAAACCCTTGGTCCCCTGTAAGTACGGCAATGTACCACAGCGCGTGGGATGATGACTTGCGCGGGACTTTGCATACATCGAATAACCCACCAATAAGTGACACCAGAGCTGGGCGGACATCCCCAGGGTTCTCTCCGTAGCTCAAGGCTCGGCCCTGGAGGCAATGGGATTGGATTATGAGTAATTGTAACCATTCAGCAGCCCAGTGCGACAATGTTGTCACAAAGTTTGGGATGGTTCTCGAAAACCTTGCCGGAAATATGGTTCGACGGAGCGTCCGGCGCAATGACACAAGGTGGCATCAAGTCACCATACCCAGCACCTTGACACGGCTGCGCGTCCTCCCTGGTGAGGTCTAAGAAAGTAGGTGTTACAGGAGCGGAAGTTTGCATATTCGCGACTTCATCGGTGGGTTTGTGAGAGCCGTTACCGACCGTTCTGGGGCTTGGACTAGAAGTCAAGGTGCTAAGACACCCATTTCCCTGGCTAGCTATTCCCGTATGCCACGCCTTCAAGTCATGGTCGCATAACCCGGAAGTGGTGTGAGCCATGCGGTATACGCGGGTGCAAACATGCGTTGGGCAAGCGACATGTGGATACACTGGCCGGAAGAGATCCTGTAGTTGTGGCATTATATGTGCATGACAAAATCATGTTACGACGGTAGTGAGTAGCGTTCACGGAGAAACGTCAAGAATGTCCAGTAGATACCAAGTAGGGGCCTAGATAAGGAGTGGATCTATTGGTTTTTTTAAGAAAGCTCCAGTATGGACAGGTCAGTGAACCGCGAAGAATGTTCAAAAGCCATTGTGAGAGACGAAAAAAAGTCTGTTTGCATCCAGTTCTGACCGTCAATCACTAGGCGAATCTTGGTGGACGCGCCAAAACTAGTTGGCCGGCTCTGACCCGCAAGTCGTGGCGCCGCAACCCGTTGAACAAAACAATCTGGCCACACCTAATAGGTAGGCCGATGGAATAAACACAACGAAACAGCCTCCGCAACTCAGCGCATCCCGGCTGTGGACGTTTGCAGGCATGTTGAAAGAATGGGAGCAAAGATTATATGAACGTTCTTGACTCCCCTGATTGACCAAATAGTAAAGAACAGTGTAGAGTTTCCAAACGGTGGTCAAGTCTCCGCGGAACTGCTTGATGTACAACACCTTTTAACAGACCACAATTAGCAGCCTTTGTTCCATGTCACCAAGAAACTGACATACTTATACGAACAGTTGACGAATCGGCTAGACGAAATGAAGATACAGAAAATAAACGCTTTACAATGATGTTAAATGGCGGTATAGATATTCAACAACACGGCGCATGTTTATTTGCGGTAGAACTGGAAGAGCTGAGTCCGTGTCATTTGGGAAAAAAGGAGAGACCATACGTTACGGCGGAAATTGAACCACAGCGATAGACAACCCCTGTCGAAGCTGCTCCGGAAGCCCCTAGAATCAGGCATCAACAATGAGCCATTCCGGCGCGAATGTAATGCATACCGCTTGTGTGAGAACTCCCATTCT
>JANFAE010000852.1:0-25259 GCA_024613145.1 Pisolithus marmoratus | reverse complement strand
GGATTTGATAGTTGTGAAGCGCACTTTCAGCTTGATGTTAGCGGGGTTGTTGGGTTTCGGTTGTCAGTTTGCTGTGTCTTGTGTCTTGAATTCGAGTTGTATCTATGTGGTATGTCATTTATTGTACAGGCAGAGTCATTGGCCCGCTATCCACCACCTGCTATGCTGTTGTGTGTCAACCCTTTTTCTTTAGTTAGCTTGCGGATTTTCGATCTGAAGAGCAACAGTAGGTGGTGTCCTGGTTTCGATGAGGGGCGCTCACTGGATTTGATCGCTGCTTGGTTGTCAGCTAGTATAGACGCGGGATATGTTATGTCACTTCTTGTACAGTGACTCAAAAAACCCTTTCAATGTTTTGCTGTTTTGTATTGATGGTGGTGTCAAAAATCAGGGAAATTCTAAGAATCTTGCAAATATTCATTCAGATAGCCCTAGGTCATGGCTTCAAAAGGTACCTTACTCAAGTTGTTTGGCTTTGTTTTTGTTGAGATATTGCATGTTTAATCAGGACAACTCATTGAAAGGGTTTTTTTGCTGATGAAATGGCAGCATATTCATGGCAATTGGACAGCATAATTTATGGTTTGGAGCCTGAATTTTTGGTGGTCATGCACGCTAGTGATTACATAATATATCACATAATCAATTTGATGGTTGTCAGCATGTAAACAAGGCCAACCATTGAACTTGAGTCATGGATCCTCTATCCTGTACCATCACTCAATCAGGACTATTCTCTCAGGGAAATGTCAGCAAATTATGGTGTTAATGACATTACCATGAGTAGGAAGTATACCCAGCACCATTGGCCTCTTAAAATAGTTGCTGAAATTCATTCCTGTACCATTTCTGCTACCAATGCCTGGGGGGTCCTGACAGTAATCAGTATTGGGAAAGGTGAAAATGTCATGGAAGTCATTCTGGCACTTCAGGACATGAAGAATGAACTAATCCCCTCTCAAATGGTGCATTTCTATGCAAGAGAAGCCAGTATCAAGGTTGGGGAAGTAAAATCCTTCTTTACTTTCCAGGGGTCTGGGTGGAATCATCTATTGGGCTACCAGGGTGCAAATTTTTTCCCTCCCATCCATCCTTAGGTGTTGCCACTGGTCACCTATGACCAAATAATCCTTTCCTGGTCATCCATAGTTCAGCACAGGGCATAGTCTGGCTGACCCTCCTTGGTTCCAGGTGTGCAGAGGAGGGCATTGCTTCACCCCAACCTTGATACCAGCTTCTCTTGCATAGAAAATGCACCATTTGAGAGGGGATTAGTTCATTCTTCATGTCCTGAAGTGCCAGAATGACTTCCATGACATTTTCACCTTTCCCAATACTGATTACTGTCAGGACCCCCCAGGCATTGGTAGCAGAAATGGTACAGGAATGAATTTCAGCAACTATTTTAGAGGCCAATGGTGCTGGGTATACTTCCTACTCATGGTAATGTCATTAACACCATAATTTGCTGACATTTCCCTGAGAGAATAGTCCTGATTGAGTGATGGTACAGGATAGAGGATCCATGACTCAAGTTCAATGGTTGGCCTTGTTTACATGCTGACAAACCATCAAATTGATTATGTGATATATTATGTAATCACTAGCATGCATGACCACCAAAAATTCAGGCTCCAAACCATAAATTATGCTGTCCAATTGCCATGAATATGCTGCCATTTCATCAGCAAAAAAACCCTTTCAATGAGTTGTCCTGATTAAACATGCAATATCTCAACAAAAACAAAGCCAAACAACTTGAGTAAGGTACCCTTTTGAAGCCATGACCTAGGGCTATCTGAATGAATATTGTCAAGATTTCTTAGAATTTCCCTGATTTTTGACATCACCATCAATACAAAACAGCAAAACATTGAAAGGGTTTTTTGAGTCACTGTAGCTAGCAGGTGTGCAGCCAAGACGAGTGCTGTGGCTTCAGCCTCGAAGACTGTGTGTTCCATGTCCAGACCTAGGTGGTATCTCAGCATTGCTACATGCGTTGAGTCAATGAAAAGCATGGCTGCTGCCCCAACATAGCCACCCGTGCTTGAACTGTCAGTGAAGATCTGGGTACGATCCGTGATCTCTTGGCTATCTCTGATGGCATCATCTTGCTTGCTGCGATGATGGTGAGGTGAGTCAGCGGGGCGCTAGGTGGGACTGGGCATGGGTGAATGGTCTCTACGTCGATTGGATTGACATTCATGTTGTGTGTGAGCTGGTGTAGTGCCGATCGGTGTTTTCGTACGTCTCTTTTCGCTATCTTCCACATGAGAGGGTGGATGGGGTGTTTTGGTGGTAACGCGGCTAGACGTAGTGCTGTGTTATGCAGCGTTTTCTGAAACAAGATTGGTACTGGTTGTAAGTGCACGTGTATGAACAAAGAGTCAGTGAGAGAGGTACACATCGCCCCTGTGGTGGCAATAACTGCTGTGCGTTGTATGGTCATGATCTTCTTGGCTATTCCATGTGATCCTTTTTTTGTCCCTTCTAGGCTGGGTTTGTAGCTTGGTTGGATCCATACACTTGTGCCATATGTGATCTTCGGGACGACCGTTGCTTGGTAGAGCTGGTGCATTAACTTGAGGGGTATGCCCCACATCATTGACAATAGTCTTCGCAGCATCATCGTGTGTCTGGCTCCTTTGGCAACAGCGTGGGCCGCGTGTGATTTCCATCTGAGCTCCTGGTCGACCATTATGCCCAGAAAACGGTGGCATTGGACTGGGTTTATGTTTGACCCACGTATCGTCATTGGTTCCCTTTGTTTTGTTCTGCTTAGGGTGAAATCAATCAGTGCGAATTTACTGTTTCAAAACAGGAGTTGTGCTCAGTGGACCACTCGAATGCCCCGCCCGTCCTTTCCATCATGTCTGCCAGAGTTTCATGTGTGTCTTGGAAGGTTTTGCCTATTGCTAGGAACGCAGTGTCATCTACGAAAGCCAGAGTTAGTTCGTCTTTGCCTTGCGCTGTTTCGACCAGGTCTGCACTATAAATGATGTATAGTATTATGGAGAGTGGGTCTCCTTGGCCAATCCCATTTGTGATCGGGAACCACTCCGATTCATAGTCATCGAATCTGAGTTTGGTTTTCCTGCCTTCGAGGAGTCTGCACATGTACTCGATGACGTCGTTTGGGAGTCGTCTCGCTTTCATGTTGTGGAGCAGCCGGTCTTGCATTGTCTCCATGTGTGTTTGATTGTCGCCTCCATCAGGAGGAGCGAATCTTCCGTTGAGCGACCTGGATGTCCTCTGAAGTGTGTCACTGGGAGCAGGTTGTGAGCTTCCAGCGTGAACGAGACTCTGTCGGCTACAATTGCTGAGAGTAACTTAGCGGTCATGTTGAGTAGGGCTATTGGTCTATATGCTTTCGGGTTGGAGTAGTCGGGTTTGCCTGGCTTGCGGAGGATTACTGTGATGGACTCTCTCCAGGGTCCGTAGTAGGTGCATAGTGCGAAGACTGCGTTGAAGAGAGGAAGTAAGTATTCTAATAGCAGGGGGCAGCATTGGAATACTATGTTCGCCACTCTGTCTGGTCCCGGAGCTTTGTAGGGGCTGAGCTTCTTGACCGTACGATCTAACTGTTCTTTCGTGATTCTGGTCCATTTGGCGACTGGCTCGGGGTAGTTGTAGTCCACTGGAACTGACGAGTGCACAGGCGGCGGTGGGAAGAGCACTTGTGCGAGGAGTCGTCCCTTGTCCTCGTTTGTGCTTGCTGTGGCTACGTTGCCCTCATTGTCCTTGCCCAGCAGGGTTGGTACTCTTGTTTTGCTGCCGTCTCCTGTCGGGTTGGAGATGTACTTGTTGGTGATCCATAGGTCAGTGTCGATTGCTTCTTCCAACCAGTTACACCAGTGTTCTTTCTTCGCCTCCTTGATGGCCCTGTCATACTCCTTTGATTTGTCTTTCCTTGTCCTGTGACTCGGGTGATCTGGTAGAGCTCTGAACTTATGGGAGGTTTTACTTAGCGTTTTTAGTTCATTTCATAACTTCGTTAGGTCTCTGTTCCACCACCTTTTCTTGTGTGGGTGTGGGCGCATCTTGGGTACCACGGATTCTATCATGCATTGCAGGGCTCGGTCGATAGAGCGAGCTGCTCTCTGAAATTCTCCTTCATCTGCAAGGATTCTTGGTTGGCCCAATGCTTCGAGTTCCATCTTCAACTTGTCGTTGAACTCTTCCCAGTCTACTTCCCTGTAGTTTGGCCTTGGTCGATCGATGGTTTCTGTTAAAGCTAGGTCAATTGTGGTTAGTACCAGGAGGTGGTCAGTGTTCGGCCCTCTGTCTTCAGGGCTTGTCTCGCATGAGATCAGCCTTTCAGCCATTAGCTCTGTGCAGAACACGTTGTCCGGGCGAGTCCAGTTCCCTGTACTTGTGGACTGCAGTGTAGGGACGTCTTTTGGCAGTGCTTGGGTCATCCCGTAGTTGGTGACCAGGTCTAGGATCTTCTGCGACGCCTCTAACGCTGCTGTTGTGAACAGATGGCGGTTGCATTCTTCGTCCCATAATGGGTGATGTCTGTTGAAGTCTCCTAGCCACATCATGTGGTCATCTTCCGTCAGCCATACAATCGCTATGTTTGCATTCAAGAACCGTTCCAAGGTTTCCACTGTGCGGTTGTGCTTGCAGTCGTTGTACACGTTGAAGATGGTGCATGTGCCTGACAAGGTCTTGATTTTCACCACTACTACGTCTGCTGACGGGAAGTCTACCTGTTCCCATGCGTTAGTGCTTATTTTTGTGTTTATAAACGTTACCGCTCGTGGCCGTTCCCCTTTGGTTAGCTTGTGTGTGGGGTATATGACTCTCCACTTTGAGTTCGACTTGGTGTTTCCTAACTGGTCCACCGGCAGTTCTTGTAGGGCTATAATATCTCTTTCTTCTGCTACCTTCGTGTTGATCAACGAGAAAATTGCTGTCCTAGAGTTGTTGAAATTTTGTTGCCAAATTCTAAGTCGTGATGGGTTTTGTTCGCATGTTGATGTATTAGACATTGAGGGGGTTTCCAGGGGGGTTCGTCTCATCTGGCTCGTTGACTACATTAGTGGTGAGTTCTTGTGTAGATGGGGTCTGAGTGGGAGTGGAGAGGTTGTTTGCCGGGGGTGGGCGTCTATGTTGGGTTACTGGGGGTCCTCCACGGCCTCCTCAAATTCGCGTGGGGAGTCCTCGTCTTTGGGTGTTGTTGCATATTGTCATTGCTTCACCTAATGTGGTTTGTCGTAGCGTTCCTGCGTTTCTGGGTCTCGGTTGAATTGACTGTGTCGGGGGTCTGGTTGGGACAATCGGTGCTGTTGAGCGTGGCAGGAGTAAGACTTGTGTCCAGGCCTCTTCTGTTGGGAGGTACAGCATGTTGTTCTCTGGCATTTTGTCGTCCATAGCATTGCATCATTTGATGAATTCCGGGCAATTCCTGTCCGAACTGGGGTGTGAGTCAGATTGACATACTATGCAGAAGGGGAGATGGGGGGAGTTGCAGGCATTACTGTGGTGGTTTCTTGCACATGTGCCGCATGTGTCTTTGTGGTGGGCGCATTCCTTGGCCATGTGTCCAAAGCGCTGGCATTTCATGCATCTCATCGGTTCCTTCTTGTCCTTGTGTGGGTGTAGCTGGTCTAACTGCACGTAGCATCCATCCTTGAGTAGTTTGTTCGCTGCTTCGGGAGTTGTCAACGAGAGCAGCGCATGAGCTACTCGTTGTTGTCTGCTTTGTTTAGTTGGGTCTTTGACCCACTTGGCGTTGCCTATCGTGTTGGCAGGGAGGTCATTCTCACTTTCTATTTCTCATAACATGGTCGGGTCTGTTATGTCAGTAGATACGGGGAAGAAAGGAACTACTATGTGATATTGTCTGTCCTTGATCCTGATCTTGCCGCCAAGTTCTTCTGTGAAGAGGAACTTGTTTGGAGGGTTTCTCACTCATTCCACGGCTTCTTGGCTGTTTAGTTCAATGACGATGCCTTGGTTCTGGAGTCACGTGAGAGACTTGAGTTGCAGCTTAGGTCCGTTGATTGTTTCCAGGGTCTCCAACGCTTGTTTGATGAGCTTGACGAGGTCTTCTTTCGAGATGTTGCCTTTGATTATGGGGTGATCATGTTCGGGGTCAAGGAGGATCTGGCGTTCCTTGATTGCTGCATGCGCTCTTGCTACGTTCATCGTCACTTGTGCCTGTGTTTCCGCGGTCGTGTCGTTGTGTTGGGAGACGAGTGTGTCCTGGTAGGGGGTGGGTGCCGGGTTAGGCTGAGTTTTGGCCAGCACCTTGAGGTCATCTATCGCTTCCTTGATGGAGCTTGTGTCGGCCATCAGGGATTGGATGCGAGTGTCTAAAACAGTGGGGTCAGCTTGCGATTCATGGTCTGGGGCATACCCTATGTTTTTGGGGATGCTGGTAATGCTTGTCTCCATTTTGTCCCTGACATCATTGAGGGTATCGGCCACTGACAGGATTCTGGCTATCTGGGGGGAGATTGCAGCCACTACTGATTGTTCCAGCTTCGAGGATACATCTTTTACTATGGCTTGGGCGGTGGTCGATGCTGATAGCTCTAGGACCAGGTAGGCTGCTGACCGGATTGCTGATCTTATCATAGGCATGACTCCTTTCATCTGGGTGATGTAGAAGAGGGCCTGGGAGACTTGTTCTGCTGTTGTTGGCTCGCCTGGGATGGTATATTGGATTCCATCCAAAAACTTTCTGCCTGATTGGGCATCCTTGACTTGTTCGTCCGAACTGTTGATTATGTCTTCCAGAGGGAGCATACTACTTCTGGTGGCTGGTCGGGTGGACCCTTCATTTGGAGGGGTCGGGGCTGGCTTGGCTGAGGTTGGTTGACTCGGCCTGCCAGCTGTGGGCAGTCGTCCTGGTTGCATTACTGCTACTTTGGGCTGGTTCTCGGGAGAACTTGGGGAGTTTGGGGTCTAGTTCGGTCACTGAACAGGTTTGTAGTTCGCTACTATTCGTCGTGCAGGTTACAACGGGCTCAACAGTCCTTTGGCAACGACTTTTGTGTACCAGTTTTCGGGGTCCTTGTCGGGGTGCCAACTGGAGCGGAGTCAAGAAGCAGGTCCACTCCCTTGGTTAACAACATTGCTGCATATGCTAATGTCACACCTTTTGTCATG
This sequence comes from Pisolithus marmoratus, assembly GCA_024613145.1. Taxonomy (NCBI): domain Eukaryota; kingdom Fungi; phylum Basidiomycota; class Agaricomycetes; order Boletales; family Pisolithaceae; genus Pisolithus; species Pisolithus marmoratus. The sequence goes on along the minus strand of JANFAE010000852.1, from coordinate 18,140 downwards.
TCACAAGCCCCCATTGCTGCCAGCAAAATCACTGCTGACTCACCAGCTGCCATATTAAGCCTGCCCCCTATTGTCATGCAGTCCCTTCTTGACACATCACTAGAACACTGCCTGTCAGTGATCCCTACTGACCTGTCATGCATCACCCAATCTCCTTGGTGCCTATGTCCACACACCAAGTGCCAAAACTGTTGTGCACTTAGTAACACTGCCCACTGTGTCCCTCTTTGGTTAATGAAATCACTGCCAGCCCCACTCTGCTTCCTTTCAATGCAAGTATGTAGTTATACCTTTTCTGCTTTACTTACCATCATTTTTCTGGACCTTGGTTGTTTTATCTTCATCTACATCACTGTGCACATGTGATTGTCCATATGTTGGCCTTTGTATTTTCTTTTATTACTTTTTGAGTATGACAGATCTGATATATTCCGATTTTTACCATAGATACCTCTGTCTTTATGCTACAAAAGTCCACCGTACCTGGAAAATAAATCACCCACTTTTTGGTGTCACTATCTGTGTGTCTAAGAGTCTCTGAGTATTTTGAGTCAAGTCCCTCTGTGTTTTTCGAGTCCCCAGCATCTTCTAGTGCCTCATCTTTGGTCCTATCGAGTTTTCTGCATCCCTCAGCCTCCAGAAACACTGCTTCATCTACTACAAGTCCACTTTGGTGTTTACAGTGTCTACCTATGAGTTCAAGAGTCCTCAAATCGCCACCTTTCGAGTTTCCACCTTCCAGAAAATACCCCCAGTCCCCAGAAGTTATCCTGCACCCTCTTAAGGTGGATTTTCGAGTTACTTACTGCCAGTACCCCCTGACCACCAAGAAAAATCTAAAGGAGGTTGTTGCTTTGCAGAGGGAACCTGTAGGAGAGCTGTAGGTAACCTCAGTAGTCTGGCAAGCTACTATATTATTAGTATGTACCTGTAGGTAACTACAAGGTACCAATGAGATAGGAATAGACCTAAGTAACAAATGTACTCACCCTCAGTAGTCTGGCAAGCTACTGAGGGACTAGGAAAATTATCTAGTGGTACATGCGATGCAAAATGATTAAGTAAGCAACATAAACATGTGCCAACAAAGGCCGGTTGCATAATACTCCAACACTCCCCCTCAAATGGCATGGGGGAATTCTAAGGCAAAACATAATCCAAAAATAAAGGAATGAAATATACCAGATGTATAATTAAGTGTATGGTTGGAAACTTGAATTCTGAGTGTGCATTTTGTGTTTGCAACACGAAAGTTTCGAATTTGAGCGCGATTGCCTGATTTGGTAGATCACGTGGTGCACGTGATCAGCGCGTCGTCACTTCGTTGATTGCAACGCTTGTTCGCGATCGTTCGGCTTCGGGAAATTGACGGTAGGGTTTCGGAACTTGATGGGTAAGGTCTGGGCATGTGCCGATGCCCTCTCGATGGCGCGGGATCGGCCGTATCGCGTTACTGCCTCCTTGGTGAGGTACGTCACTTGGCTTCGGCCTCTGCTGCCTGTGCTGACCATCCTGGTCTCCAGCTAGCAGTCTCGTTTCGACTCGTTTCGAGTCGCAGCGCATGCTGCTCGTTGCGCCATCTGTCTGGCACCTTGTCCCCTTTGTCTTGACATGTCCTAATGCTTGCTGGACCTTCTCTTGCCCTCCGGGCCCTCTAGTTCTTCTGAATGCGTTCGGATTGACATTGTGTCGGTTTCTGGTGGGTCGTTGGGGCTCCCCCTGCTTCCAGCACTTGCAGGTGGGAACTAGGCATGTTCCAATGCCTTCTCGATGGCGCCAGGTCGACTGCATTGCATTGCTGTGCTCTTGGCATGCGTTCTCGACCTTTCGCATTGTCCTGACGTTTCTAGCTTCAGATTTGATTCTTCCACGTCGGCATTTGGGTCGTGTAAGTGTGCAGAGCGCTTTTGAGAGTTTGTGGGTGGACCAGGCAACACAGGTAAGTCGCTGCCCGTGTTCTGCTCGCAACACGCGATCTGACTATCTCCAGCCAGCATCACTACTTCGACTTGCATTGGGTCGATGTCGCCGCTGCTTGTCGTGTCGTCCTCACCACCTCTCGGCTTGCTATTACCTCCAGCCATGTCCCCTTTGACACCTCTTGCCACATGCCCTTCGTCTGGACTCGCAGGTTGCCCAAAGGTAACACAATGACTCAGCGTGCTCAGCATTTCGGATGGTGTGCTTCGTGGTAGGGATATGTTGGCGTCTCCAATGCCTACTCGTTTCCATGGCGTATTGTGGTCGGACGGCTCATTTTCCAGCTCTTTGGGTGAGTCTTGAGTCTCTCCCTTCATTCGATGCGTCCTGATGTTCTGATGTGCATCGTTAGCTGTCGTCATACCATATGCAGTACTGACTGTGTCTGTTTCGTTTCTCTGCACGTTCGTATGGATACCTAGACTGTCCGTTTCATGTATGTGCCATTGTGCACCTCCGTACGTGCTGGCGTCGACATTGCATGTCTGTGGTACTGCCGCAATTGCTTCTCCTTCGTTTGACATACTCGGAGTGTCCATTGGGCCTCTTAGTCCATTTGCATGGCCACTGGGCTTGTCAGTGTGCCCTTTTGCAGCTGTCTTCATATCGCCGCCGCTCGCACAACTAACCTGCTCCCCCTCGAGCGGCAGTCTTCGTGCATTAGGTGCGTCGCTCTGCACTACTTGGATTCGTTCCTTGAACATCGTTGAGCGCGTCTCTTGGCTCGCCTCGGCTTCACTGACATCCACAGTTGTCACTTTGAGTCGTCCACATTGATGACGAACTCTGAAGATTCGTTGGTGGCGTTTTGTGCATTCGGTGGGCAGTATTGGCAATGCAGGTGCACTTCTCGTCTGCGGCCTTTCTTGTTCACCATGCTGACTTCGGCTTGTGGGTAGTACCCACTTGCTGACTCCGAGTGAGTCAATGGTCTTGTTGCCCGTTGTGCTGTCCCTGCGACTTGTGTTGCCCTCGTCGGCATTTTGTCTGCTCGCCCTGCAGACTCTCAACTGCCCTAAGTATCCACCTGGGTCATGGATAGTAAGTCGTGGCTTCTCGTTATTGCCACTCTGCCCATTTGTGACATCTCTGCTCGCACAGCTATTCTGCTCTCCTTTGAGCAGTGCATTGGTAGTCTTCGTGTCTCCACCACCTTGGTTTAGGTACAGAGTCTGAGTCATGACTCCTATGCTTGTGGCTATGTCTGTGGCCTCCGCAACAATCTCATCACTGACTCTTTGAGATTTGTCACTAACCTCCAGCTTGATTGGGATCATTTTGGCATCCTTAGGCATACTTGGAGTCTCTGCCTCATTGGTGATCATATCCATGCTTGTACCATGTCTGTGGTTGTTGTGGTTGACATCTGTGGGCTTTGACTGTTTGTGTGGACTGTCCTTGCACCCAGCTGGTGCCATTGGCATGTCCTTGACACTGCTGCTCATACACATTGCCTGCTCCCCCTCGAGCAGCAATCTTCATGCACCTGGCAGGTCATTCGTCATGCTTCTGTCACATGGTTTTGATGGTAGGTCCCTGTGTGCCATTTCATTGCTCTCATCAACTCCACTGGCATGCTCTGCTGGCTCAATAGCTAGCTTGGCCATCTTGTCAACTCCAACTGGCACCCTGACCATCCCATTTAGCACTTTTGGTTGTTTGCATTCAAGTGGCTCTCCTGCCCTTGAACTTAGCTGCTCCTGCAGCTTGTTCTGTGCTGTGCATGGCTCACTTGGCACTTTGGGTTTGTGGTCTTCGACTTCAGTGCTTCATGATGGAACTCACTGGGCCCATCCTGCTGTAGCCTCAGCCTCATCATTGCTTCTTGCCTTGATAAGCCCATCCTTGAGCCTCTCCATCCTAGGTAGCTCCATTGATGACTTGTTCAGCTTCATGCATGACTCCTTTGGGTCATCTTGCATGTTGTCACCACTGGCATCAGGCTCCTACATGCCATCTACTGCTCATGTGAGGGCGAATTCTGTGGGTAATTCTGAGGGCAATATCCGAAATTCAAACCCAGCACAACTTTATTTTCCCTCACATTTGCAGAGATGGCTGCAAGAAAACATTTGTAAATAGTGTGAGCCACAGTGGCACTCCATACACACTCTAAAAATATATATACAAGAATGAAATTAGGGTTACATTATTGTGCCATATACTAGGACTACATGTGTCACATCCCACCAGTCACCTATCCATACATGGCAGCATTGCCAGCTCCTAATAATCAATCACCTCATGCCCTCCCAACATTATCTGATATCTGGATGTGTACTCAGCAATACTTCGGTGTACAGCCATGTCTATGGCAGCTCAAGGTGGCAGAGGCAATCCTGAAAGCAGAAAACGATGTCATTTGTATTGCGGGCACTGGGATGGGGAAAACGTTAACCTTTTGGATGCCTCTTCTCTTTCGGCCGGACAGCATGCAGATCATTGTGATGCCATTGAATCTGTTAGGGAAGCAGAACATGACACACCTAGGGAAGGCTGGTATCCAGGCCATATTAATCAGTGGGGAAACAGCGATGCCTGGAAATTTCCATGTAAGATGCACATGCATGTGTAGTGGAAGTAGTCCTTACCAAGCCGTGCACAGGCTATCAGTACCTTCCAGTACAGGGTGATTGTAGTCAGCCCTGAACAGGTCATGAAACCGGATGGTGGCTTCGAGAAACTGTTAAAGAATTCATTATTTGCAACATGCATCATCAGTATCATCATTGACGAAGCCCACTGTCTTACAGACTGGGGGGAATTCCAGCCAGAGTATAGAGAACTTGGCTGGCTCCACTACGTGCTCCCACATAATATACCACTGCTTGTCATGTCTGCAATCATCATGAAAAAGACTCTCCGTGACCTTACACACCTTCTCCATATGTCCCCCAGCAGGACAGTTATTATTCACTGGTCAAGTGATCGTCCTAATTTCAAAATTGGGGTTAAGAAAATCAGATATGCCTTGAACAGTTTCGCTGACCTGGCATTCCTAATCCCTGCAAGGTTCAAGGCTGATGATCTGCCCCTTCCAAAGTTCCTCATTTTCTTTGACAACATACCCAAATCCATCGGTGCAGCATGTGCGTTGCATTGCCATCTACCACACGAGCTGAGAGACAAAATCAAGTGGTTCAATGCGGACATGTCAACATCATACAAGGAGGGAGAGTTGGAGAAACTTACCCAAGGTGAGATGTGGGGACTCTGCATGACGACATCATTTGGAATGGTTAGTGTAGCCAAAAAAAAAATCATGACAGCCAGCTAAGACTTTCACAGGGCATGGATGTTCCAGACATCTCATTGGTGATCCAGTGGCGAGTGACTTGCAAATTGCCTGCTCTCTGGCAGTGCTTTGGTCACACTGTTCGGGATAAACGACTTGCTGGCACAGTGCTCCTGTTTGTGGAAAAGGAGTATTTTGATGATGAGCAGGCTGCAAAGGCTGCTAGGAAAGCGAGATGATTGGCTATGCATAAATGGACAGCCAAAGAAGCTGACTTACCCACCAGTGGAACATTGCGACCCTTGAAATGCACTGCGTTAGCTTTGTGCAATGGACCCAGTCAGCCAGAATCCCAATACAAAGCATGCGTGATGATCGACGATGGTTTATTAGAGGAAGAATCAGGCGACGAGGGTTGCTTACCTCAAACTACTGGGGGGGGAGAAAAGGAGTTGCTGGAAGCACTATCAAGAGACGAGGAGCCATCCATGGCTCATGGTGGCAAGCAGCGGAAGAGGCACCTAGATGTTGGTGTTGATTACCTGATCAATGCTTCGGAACATTCTGGTGTGAAGTGTCAAAGGAAAGTGTTCGATACCTGTTTCGACAATGCCACAGCTGGTGTGAAATTCCTTACTTGCCACGGAATATATGTACTAATTCATGCCATTCAGAATCCGACCATCTCAGGTGCAATGATAGTAACGTGTCAGGCTGTCCTCGCTGCAACATCATGGCACCCACCGTTTGTTGCAACATTCACGAGCCCTCAGCATTCTCATCGTTCGAGTCACACCTTCCAAAGCCTCCCCATGCATCCCAACATTCTCACGTTCCAAAGTATACAAAGGACAAGTACGACTACGTGTTAGAAGAAGCTCTTCTGGACTGGCATGAAGAGAAAATGGTCAAAGTTTATGGATGGGCATGCCTTAACGATTATGGTACCATCGTCATGACTGGCAGCACACTCGACCGCATTGTCGACAGTGTGCACCATCGGCAAATCCAGACTTGTGAAGACCTTAAAAAGGAGACCAGGTGGATGAACAGCGACTGGTTTGGGGACGAGATCATTGGTCTCATTCGACAGCACGCTGTGCCCACCACCTTACCGCTGATTTCAATGCCACTCAGACTCAGACACAGAGGTGTGGCACTCAGTGGCGATCTGATGGCTGTTCTGTCATCATCACCATCGCATTTCATGACTATCTTTCCAGCTTCTGGCGATAGTTCGAACATACCCACAAAGCGCGGCAGCAGATGTAGCACTTGTGGCCAAGAAGGACACAACAGTGAGTACAGTGTGTGTATTGCATGCCACATTACTCATTTTGACCAGCTTGCAACTGGGTTTGTTCTAAACATCCGACTCATATCACCACCGGAGATAAAGAGAATGTAAGTTAACAAATTCATTTATGTGTGCATCATCGAGTTCATGTTGCCATGGAGGTTGTCGCATGTTCAGTTTAACCAACTACAGTAGCTCTCCTATAATATTGTCCAGCCCACTACTCTTCCAACGCTTCCCCCTCATTCTCTACTGGCATCTCCGCTTGGTCAGCCACTTTCTCCATCATCGCTTGTCCCTTTTCATATAAGTCATCTATTTGATATCGGCTTTTCCTTCCTGCAGTTAATACATGTGGTGAATTCAATACTAGTTGACCTTGGAGTTTTGCAAATGTTTTTCTCATATTTGGCGCTGCATGATTGGTTGTTAGGTGGGTGTGGCTGAAGCTCTGCTGTACTAATCCCTGAAGATTCCAGTAGACATGGACCAAAGGCGACTCAAGAATTATCCATTCAACAGAGCAGTTCAAGCCTTTCCCCCCATTCTTCACCTGTATGCATATCACACAGTGAGTCATACTTCACCCTGTATGGATTCCATACCTTCGTGAATAGGTTATTCAGCTCAACGCACCAATTGACAGCCCTCCATTTCATCAGCCGACCAGTAGGGTTTATGAGAATGTGATAGCGGACTGCATGTCTGTTGGTGGTGAGTGACTTCATGTCATATAAAACACACAGACTGCTAACCTTAACCTGGCAGATAGACAAAATGTATGTTGCACAAAAAATTCGTCATATGTGAGGCATATTTATGCTTGCCAATCCCTTTGAGGATTGGAATCCACCTAATGATACATGTCTCCACATGACCAATATTGCCACTATTCATTCCATATGACAATTCCTCATAGAGAAGAAAATACTTGTTCAGGAGGAGTGCATTTTCAAATTGTAAGTCACATTCCCTCTCTAATTTCCTATGCATACGTCCCAATTGATGGTTGGCGATGTATGTGCAGCAGATCTCATTGGCCATCGTTTTCAGGTCATCTAGTGTTGGTTCAGATGCGGCGAAATCTTCAAGGCTACCAAATCCACCCCTCTTCACAACATGGACTCTCCAACAGTCCAGATGTCGACATATACCAGCATGAGCCACAAGCTCGTGCATTTGACGAAACCCTGGTTTGGTAGTGTATACTCCCGTTTCCTTTGGGCGTAGGTGGGCAATATCGTGCACTAGGCTTGTCTCATCCTCGCGAGCTGCCATCAGGCTGATGAAGCATCGCCATAAAGCATCAGCACATGCCATTTTAAGGTGGAATAGACCGGGTATAAAAACAATGTGCTGAAGACGATTCCATGATGTAGATTCAATGGAATGGCGTAACTGAGCAGCTTGGAGTCGTTCACCTGTCCTGAGGTCACCATGTACCAGAACGACATATCAGATACATCAGGTGAGTCTAAGTCCAAGTTCTCTTCTGACGACATTTGCCGCAGGTTCAGCCTATCCCACCTTGTGCCAGTAACTCTGTTACTGCTTGGATGTTCCTGCTAACAGTCGAGTTGTTGATATCCATTGCACGTGCTGCATAAATTGGTGTCTTCACAACAGGTATTTGTTCTATTGACTGTGGGACTTGTATCATTGACTTTAACTGATGAAAGTACTCTGGCCCATAGGTACAGAGAATCAATGAGGAATACCCAAGAGTTTGAATTGGTCTTGGCATGAAAGCTTCAAGTTTGGATCCATCTGTTCAGGGTGGAGCTTCAACAAGTCACCACCATGTTAGTTTCGGGTTCAAGTGTGGCTCATTCGCCCGTGGATTTAACGCTGAAATTCCTCCACAGTTCTTCCGAACACTTCAAGTTCTCCAATGTGACACCATGGACGAGTGGAAATAACAGTCCTGAAGTAAGGTGTTTCAGTGAGTCATTCGACCTCTCTACGGTCGGGACATGGGTTTTCAGGTCAACATCAAAGTTGTCATATGCATATGATGCAAGGAGGGACCGTCCAAGACGGTGCAACGAGTTATATGATTCCCTTGACAGGGATTGGATCGCCATGTTTATTGTGTCAGGAGACGGAGATTCCGAGGCGAGCGAGGGTGTCGATAACCTTGTACGTGTGTGCGTTGACTGCAAGAATAGTCCCAGAAGACTTTGCAGCGTTTGACTTTTGGTTGCAGCCATGCATGAGGACACTGGTAATTAATGTTTTCTTTCTGATTTACATTCATTCTCTTGTTTGCCAGTGTAGAAGAGATGCATACCATCAACTTCACTGCAGAATGGCACTTGGCGCCCTATCCTCCACTGTCGCGCATTCATTCCACTCCCTGGTAAGTCCGTTGATCATCCCTTCAAGGTCGATTTCATCCACTTCATCCCAGTAGTCATCAACATCTACATCCTGCATCGTCGATGCACTTGTCCCCACTCCCATCCTTTTGCCTGGCGAAGTCCGCTGTTTCCTTATCATCGAAGAATAATCCAAGCAGTCTCCACAACTCTGGGGCACTGCCTCCATGCCTTGCGCCATTTCCATGAGGCTGAAATTTTCTAACTGTTTTGTAGATGTACTTGATGCCTTGAAGTGCCAGCCGCTCTCTTCTGAGGCGAGAGAGCGAAGCTCTCGCAGGTAAGCATTTTCCACCACACCAAAGGACCGCTTTGTAAAATGATCTCGACTTGTGGGGTGTTGCAGGAACACATCGAAAATTTCATTCGAGCGCTCGAGAAGATCAACGACAAAGTGATGATTCTTATATTCTTGACGGGTAAGCAGCATAGTGATAAAGCTAGTTACACTGATCTGACACTGATCAAGTGCTCGAAACACAGCATCGAGAGGTGGCATGTTGTATAAGCATACAACACGTGTGGCCTCATTCCGTCGGCTGCTTATTCACTTAGTAAGAACGTAGCATGGCGAGGGTACTGTCTGTCGCAGTGTCCATCCTGCTGCATGTCTGTCAATTGTTATAGTAGATTACTTATGGGCGGGTGTGGTGGGCCTTGTCAGTAGCTAATATTGTGTTGTAGTGTGGCATAAAATGATTAGGAGCTGCTGACATGTGACTTGTAATGGTCCCAAAGACAATATTGGATTGTGACCATGCCAATCATGTTCATTTTAAACAGCAATACCCTCAATGCATCACCACTGCAATGATGAGGGGAGCACTCTCTAATGCTGATCAGTGTCTTCACACCACATCCTCCATTCCATGTGGTTTGAGGATGTTCATTGCATCGAGAAGTACCCAGAACTCACAACCCAGCCATAAAGCATTTGACAAACATACTGTGAGGGCTATAAATCCTCTCATGTATGCACAGATATGCAACATACATTGTTGCACTGATATACACAACATGGACCATTGAATCATGTGACATGTGGACTCATGGACATGTGATGTGCATACAGTGACTCAAAAAACCCTTTCAATGTTTTGCTGTTTTGTATTGATGGTGATGCCAAAAATCAGGGAAATTCTAAGAAATCTTGAAAATATTCATCCAGATAGCCCTAGGTCATGGCTTCAAAGGGGTACCTTACTCAGGTTTTGTAGCTTTGTTTTTGTTGAGATATTGCATGTTTAATCAGGACAACTCATTGAAAGGGTTTTTTTTGCTGATGAAATGGCAACATATTCATGGCAATTGGACAGCATAATTTATGGTTTGGAGCCTGATTTTTTGGTGGTCATGCATGCTAGTGATTACATAATATATCACATAATCAATTTGATGGTTTGTCAGCATGTAAACAAGGCCAAACATTGAACTTGAGTCATTGATCCTCTATCCTGTACCATTACTCAATCAGGTCTATTCTCTCAGGGAAATTTCAGCAAATTATGGTGGTAATGGCATTACCATGAGTAGGATGTATGGCCCAGCACCATTAGTCTCTTAAAATAGTTGCTGAAATTCATTCCTGTACCATTTCTGCTACCAATGCCTGAGGGGTCCTGACAATAATCAGTATTGGGAAAGGTGAAAATGTCATGAAAGTCATTCTGGCCACTTCAGACATGAAGAATGAACTAATCCCCTCTCAAATGGTGCATTTCTATGCAAGGAAAGCTGGTATCAAGGTTGGGGTGAAGCAATGTCCTCCTCTGCACACCTGGAACCAAGGAGGGTTGGGCAGACTATGCCCTGTGCTGAACTATGGATGACCAGGAAAGGATTATTTGGTCATAGGTGACCAGTGGCAACACCTAAGGACAGATGGGAGGGAAAAAATTGCACCCTGGTAGCCCAATAGATGATTCCACCCAGAACCCCTGGAAAGTAAAGAAGGATTTTACCTCCCCAACCTTGATACCAGCTTTCCTTGCATAGAAATGCACCATTTGAGAGGGGATTGGTTCATTCTTCATGTCCTGAAGTGCCAGAATGACTTTCATGACATTTTCACCTTTCCCAATACTGATTATTGTCAGGACCCCTCAGGCATTGGTAGCAGAAATGGTACAGGAATGAATTTCAGCAACTATTTTAAGAGACTAATGGTGCTGGGCATACATCCTACTCATGGTAATGCCATTACCACCATAATTTGCTGAAATTTCCCTGAGAGAATAGACCTGATTGAGTAATGGTACAGGATAGAGGATCAATGACTCAAGTTCAATGGTTGGCCTTGTTTACATGCTGACAAACCATCAAATTGATTATGTGATATATTATGTAATCACTAGCATGCATGACCACCAAAAAATCAGGCTCCAAACCATAAATTATGCTGTCCAATTGCCATGAATATGTTGCCATTTCATCAGCAAAAAAACCCTTTCAATGAGTTGTCCTGATTAAACATGCAATATCTCAACAAAAACAAAGCTACAAAACCTGAGTAAGGTACCCCTTTGAAGCCATGAACCTAGGGCTATCTGGATGAATATTTTCAAGATTTCTTAGAATTTCCCTGATTTTTGGCATCACCATCAATACAAAACAGCAAAACATTGAAAGGGTTTTTTGAGTCACTGTAATTGCACAACTATGAAGTGGGCATTGGCAATCAGACATATGCAGTTGACTTTCACACAAACATGTGTCATGGATAGTTGTGCATATATGTATGGTTCATTGTTGTGCATATATGCACCATGCACTGTTGTGCAGATATGTGTAGTTCATAGGTCCCCATCACTTTTTATTCAACCACATACCTGATCCACTGTATACTAATTAACACAACCAGGTCCAGGGAAAATGAACCTCAATGAGTGCTCAACCTGACACTCCCTCAGTTCAGAATGCTCCACATTGGATGTAGAAATTTGTGGAAAACTTGAAGGACATGGGGATGGTTTGCAATCTCCAATTGGGGAATATTCCTATTGGCTGCAGTTGACAGTGCACTGTACATATCTTGCAGTATTTTGGTAATCAGTGGTGCAATTTTCTGATAATGTACATGTATCATACCACATCTCACCATTCCAATCACACACTCAAGTAAGACAGATTTGTGTAGTAGCCACATTTGTACTGTGTATTGCTTAGGAAAATACCATGGTGTGGCTGGCAGATTTGCTGACCAATTGCTGTGCTCACATGGCTGGAAAGTACCATGCACATGCCAGATTCAGATGGAGTTTTAATGTTTGGTGAGCAAGGTCATAGGAGTTCGAAAATCTGAGCAAAAGCACATGGGATTCCTTTTCAGGCTTGTAGTCACCTTATATTTAAGATTATACAGTATAATATGCACACTGGGGGCAAAAACCAATGGATGACTTCCCATAGGATAAAATATGCTGGAATATAATAAATTCAAATAGATTTTTCCCTATAACTAAGGCAGGTGTGCCATGATGCTCAGCTTCATTTTATGACCATTGGAAATAGGTTGCTTGCAAGTACCCTTGAATAAACCTTAATCTACAAGGGGGGGTACCCCCCTTCATAGATTTTATAATAAGGAATAAACCCAGATTACCATATTTGGCCACTAACACCTATGATGCAACACTTATGTCAGCGGTAGCTTGTTAGCCCACTCTTGTACAGACTCTGCCTTCCCACCACTGCACCTGTAATGTGACTGTCTAAAGAACACTGTGTGACTATTTAACTGACCTCTGAGTGTTACTAAGTACCATTTAGCTCCACTGCAGGCCTTGGCAACAAACATGATGAACAACAGAATGAAGTTGACATGCCCACTCAATCATCAAAAATTGAAGTTTGTATGTTGAACTGAGCAAATACTAACACTTCCTGACACTTGGATATGTTTTTGACACAAACATTACATCATCACATGTCCTGGACAAATATTTTACAGTGCAAGATGTAATAGAGCCAAGTTTGGTGGCAGTTTTCACCACATACCTGGCACCCCATTTCACCCATTGTAAAAGATAGCTGCAGCACACAGTCATCTGCTATGTTAATCATCTTGAAATCATGGCATAGGTAGGTTTCATCATTGAGTGGCAGGTATTAGATAAGATAAGATAAAATACTGTAATATTTGGAATATTTTATTCCTTTACCCCTACAGTTTATTCACCTGAATAAACACTGGATTATTTTAGAGTTCATGGTATTTTGGAACTCCAAGATATTATATTCTATTTGATATTATCCTATGGAAAGTCATACAATGTTTAGTAAATAAAACACTGAAAAATCAGGTACTATGTTTCAAAACACAAAGAGAACATGGTAAGTATATTTAATCTGCTTAAACAAAGTATCTCTTTCTTTCATGTTCTTTTACTGTTTGTGGCTCAACTATTGGATAATGCCTCCAGTGTGCAAGCATTTTAAAATATAGTATAGTATGTTCACTCAACCTAGGACCTCAATGGTGAATATCCTCTACATACAGGTCCCATCCACCCCAACATCACAACTTTGCAAGGTGCAGATTTGTGTGAATCTGACCTTATATTTGAACAACTTGTAGGAGTAGGGTTTATGTGAGTGAATATGATGTTTGTGGTACACTGTTCAGAATTTTGCATGATGTTCAGTTCTTCTGGGATGCAATGTAGTTAATTCAACAGTCCCACTGTGACTTGCACAACTTTGCAAGGTGCAGATTTGGTGTGATATTGGAGCTCCCATTTGAAACAAGCCTATGCACAGGCTGTTGGGGTTAGAATTGTGTATAAGATGGTGCTGACTGCAGTGCAGAGGAAATATTGCCACATTCACTCCCAAATTGCACACTTTGCAAGGTGCAGAGTTGTGTGTGATATTCAGGGTATGGCTCAAATGTCATTTCAAACCCTAACCTGACATGAAGGGGATTAACAAAAGTGGGTTAGAATGCCACACTACTACAAAACACCCTACTACAACTACAATTTTCTATGCAACACTACTTACACTACTCCTACTACACTTACGATGCCACACTACCAAAACTCCAACTACTACTTTTCCTCTTCCACTACACTCCCTACTACCACTACTACTACCACAACACCACTAAACTATCACTACTACAGACACGCCACTACCTTTCCTACTTACCTACTACCAACACCACCCCTACTCCTACTACGACACCACCATACTGCGACTACACGACAAACAACACGACGACACGACGACGACACGACACACGACCACGACCACAACAACACGACAGGACGAAAACGGCTGACGGACACGACGACAACTACACACACGACTATCACACTACCACTACGTACACTTTCCAACTGCCACTACGACACACTACTACACTACATACACACTTCCACACACACAACTACACCAACTACTACACTTACACTACCTTACTCTACTACCACCAACAAACAACACTACTACCAAAAACCTCATCGGGGGGGTTATCCGGGGTTACTTCATCTTATCTCTAAACAACTACTACTAAAACTACTACTAAACAACACTACACTTACTAAACACTACTACTTATGTACACTACTAACTACCAAAAAACCCTCGTCTGGGGGTCAACTTGGGGGGGTTCATCAGGGGGGTTCACTTGGGGGGTTTCTTCAGGGGGTCAACTTGGGGGGGGTTCACTTTGGGTTACTTTGGGGGGGTTTGCTTGGGGGGGTTTCTTTGGGGGGGGGCTCACTTGGGGGTTGCTTCTGGGGGTTACTTGTCAGTTTCTTTTGGGGGGGTTACTTTACTTGCTGTCTCACTGTTGTCTGTTGTCTGTCTTCCACTGTGTCTGTGTGTGGGGGGGTGGGGGGGTCAAAACTCACTGCTGTTTCTGTTGCTGGTGGTAGTGTCTGTGTCTGTTGTTCTGTCTTTGTCACTTGTGTCTGGGGGGGTGCTTTCACTCTCTGTTTCTCTCTGTTTTTTTTTTGTCTGGGGGGGTCACTGTGTCTGTCTGTGCTGTCTCTTTCACTGTGTGTGGGGGGGTTTGTCACTGCTGACTTTTGTGTCTGTGGGTGGCAGTCATCACTGTTTCTTGGGGGGGTCACTCTACTTTTTTTGTTTGTGTCTGTGTCTGTCACTGTGTCTGTAACTGTGGGGGTCACTGCTGACTTTTGTGTGGGGGGTGTTGTCACTGTCACTCAAACTTTGTCTGTCACTGTGTCTGTGGAGAGTGTTGTCACTGTTGACTGTGTCTGTGTCTGTGGGGGGTCACTTTCACTCTCTGTCTCTCTCTTTTTTTTTCCTTTTGTCTGGGGGGGTCACTGTTCACTCTGGGTCTGGGTCTGCAGTGGGGGGGTCATTTTTTGTCACTCTCTCTCACTGTGTCTCTGTGTCTGTGGGGGGTCACCATCTGCATAACTCATCAATGAGTTGTGCACACTAAGTGCTGTCATCATCCACTGTGTCTGTGTCTGCAGTGGGGGGGGGGTCATTTTGTTGTCACTGTTTACTCTGTGTCTGTGTCTGTGGAGGGGGGGGTCAAACTTGTCTTTTTTTTTTGGTTGTCAGTGGGAGGTCACTGTGTGCATAACTCATTGATGAGTTGTGCTGGTGTCCATGTTTGAGTGGGAGTGGGTGGGGGTCACTCTCAAACTTTCTCTGGGGGGTGTCTAAGCCACTGCTCTGTCTGTCGTGTCTGTGTGTCACTGCATCTGTGTGTGAGTGGGGGGGTCAAACTTTTCTTTTTTTTTTTTGCTGCCAGTGGGGTCACTCTGCATAACTCATTGATGAGTTGTGCAGACTACATGTCACTTACACATCTGGGGGGTGTCACTGTTCACTGTTCACTGTGTCTGTGTCTGTCATGTTTCTTACTGTGTGTGGGGGGGGGGTCCACTGACTCTTTGTCTCTGGGGGGGGGTCAAACTCATCTTTTTTTTTTGACTGCCAGTGGGGGTCATTCTGTGGCTCTGTGGGAGGGGGTCACTGTCAGCATAACTCATTGATGAGTTGTGCAGGACTATGTCTCATTGTGTGTGTCAGTGCAGGTGTCACCTGGGGGGGTCACACTCATCTGTTTTTTTTTGCTACCAAGTGGGGGGTTAATCTGCATAACTCATCGATGAGTCGTGCAGACTACATCTCACAACATATTTGGGGGGGGTCAGTCTCAAACTTTCTCTGGGGGGAGTCAAACTCACCTTTTTTTGACTGCCAGTGGGGGGGTCACTGTCTGCATAACTCATCAATGAGTTGTGCACACTACACCTTACAACACAGTTCTGTGAATTCCAGCTTGCCAATTGCCAACACTACAACACTCATTGCTACCCTCTTACCATCATGCTATCTCTGTCTCTCTCACTGCTGTTTTTGTGTCAGTGGGGGTGGGGGTGTTGTTTTCTTGTCTTTGTGTGTCTTATTTATACTTATCTCTTTGTTTGCCACTGTGTGTCTTTGTTTGTGTCAAATATTTCTGTTTGTTTGTTACTGTGTCTCCTCTTCTCTTCTCTTCTCTCCCTCATCTCCACTCACTGTTTGTCTATGGCCTGTCACAGTCAATGTCTGCTTCTGTGTTATTGCCTTTTGTTCTTGGTGGGTCCTCACCTGTCTCTGCTTATTGTTTTTTTTTTGTTTTTTTGTTTTTGTTTGTTTGTTTTGCTGGCAGTGGGGAGGGGTCACTTGTTTGTGTGGATGTTGTTGCATTCCTTGCACAACTCATTGATGAGTTATGCAGTACCACCACCTCACACAGATGTCATTGCTAGTGAGCTCACTTGTGTTTCTTTTTTTCTGTGTGTGTGGGGGGGTGGGGGGGTGGGCAAGTGGGCTGCTTGCATAACTCATTGATGAGTTGTGCAGAGCAGTCTCACTTGCACTCACCCAAATCATCTCACTAGTGTTGGCTGCAGTGCATGGTTGCATTGCACCACTTAGCATAACTCATCGATGAGTTGTGCTGACTCAGTGACATGTCCTAACAGTGCATCCATAGCTGTGAGGGGTGCTTCCAGTGTCTGCACAGGGTGTGTCCAGTGGCTGTAAGGGGTTGCATCCAAAGAGCACTTCCAGTGGCTGTGCAGGGTGCTTCCAGTGGCCATGGGGGGCATGTCCAGTGGCTGTGATGGGTATTCCCATGCAGAGATGTCACCAAAAGATGTCACAGAGACATCACCAAGAGACATCATGGTGATGTTACCAAAAGACATTGCAGAGACGTCACCAAGAGACATCACCAAAAGATGTTGCAGAGACATCACCAAAAGACATTGCAGAGACATCACCATGACATCACCAACAGACATCACAGAGATGTCACCAAGAGATGTCACAGTGATGTCACCAAAAGACATTGCAGAGATGTCACCAAGAGATGTCACCAAAAAGATGTTGTGGTGCCCCAGAGGCTCTGGGGCTGAGAGGAGATTATTAGATGAGTGGATGGTATATAATGCCTGGGCCAGAGCATGAAACGAAAAACCACAATGCCTGAGTGGTGGGTAGTGTTTGGCAGTAATAAGCCTGGTATATACCGCACATGGTAAGTAAGACACATGTCTCTTATAGCTCCTAACAACATACCATCACATCATTAGCCCATATATCCCTTGCAGCAGGACAACACCCCCAGTTCCCCTCACAATAGAGTGTACCTCCTTTGAAGAAGCCGAACTGGTCATGGAAACATTACACTGTGTCTTGGATCTGTTACTACCTGAGCTGGCCATACATGAATTGGTCAATGCCCTCAGCACTTCACCTGCGACACAAACCTCCTCCGCAATGCAGGTCAAGATGGTTTCTATGCAGTCATGGTTGGAGATCCTGCTGGCATCCACCACACTAAGTAAAACTGCCCATTCTCTGCAATATCATCAACACTAATGCATTCTAGAACAAGGAGCCATCCAAGCAGGGTCCTCATTTGCTTGGCCAAAATGGAAATGCACCAACACACTCTGCGATGTGTTGGTTTATATGGTTGTGAAGGGTATCAAGGCTCAGCTACCACCAGTGGTTACTCGGGTACATGCAGCAACAAGCAGGCCAACCAGTAAGTGACATTCTACAAGCTGATGAATGTGTATTGACGATGAAACAGGACCTCAGAACACTGATATTGACGAATTAGATCATTTATTTGAGGGTGCGCTTCACATAGAATCGCCAGGGCCAAGTGCTCGTGACTGCACTGCGAGTCTCTCAGCAGCAACAAACACCCTCCCAACCTCTCAAGTGAAACACCGTTCTGTGCCTTCCCAACCATCTGGTGAGTGTC
>JANFAE010000851.1:0-25378 GCA_024613145.1 Pisolithus marmoratus | reverse complement strand
ATGTCCATACAAAAAATCAACATCTTGGACCGCAAGCCTCCCCATCAACAAAAAAAGGTAGTGTGACTACATGAGAATTTATCGGACTTATTAGTCTGGCTTCCATCATGTCCCTGAGTGATGGAGATGAGATGAAGAGCATACTTGGGCGGTTTAGTTCTACCTCGTGAAGTGCAGTACGCCGCTCAGGGCAACACCAGCTTTGCTGATCATATCAACGCTGCCCTCCATAAAAGATGGGTTTGTTCCATTATCAGCTCGATACGTCATCGCCACCCTCCATTGTGTCTCATCCACGCAACGACCAGTTGATGCAATACAACTTACCAAACCGGCATGGGCATCCCAAACGATCAAAACGTACGAAGCGTGTAGTGTACACGCCGGATAAAGCACATCCAAAAGCATTGTTATCATCATGCCCACCTGTACAAGTGGACCTCGCTGTCAACGAACGCTGTCCACAGCCAAAAACAATCTATGACTCTCGTGTGCAAGGGTCGTAAAGTACGCACTCTGCACCCGTAACACACGCTAGAGCTACCAGTGAACCCACCATCTCCGTGTGGTGGGCTTCGTACTATGGAGCACAGATGGTAAGGAGAAACACCAAGTTGCACTGTACGAGAAACGCACACGGAGCGCACCCTTCAGAGATCATGCAACATACATTCTCAATGATCAAAATTCAACATGCAGTATTGAAAGATGCGGAGAGCCGAGTTGTGCATGCACGATCTCAGCGCTCCGCACCCAACGACCGCGGGTCGTTTCCACATCTGCCGCTGTTTTCACAGCAATGAGGTGCCTGACAGGCTCTGGCGATACGGGAATTCCTCCGGCCTTCTCTGTATTCCTGCTCAACGACATAATAAGGGTCAATCTGTTTGACACGCGACGGAGGTTATATTGAAAAGCAGTCATGTGGGAGTTCTCAGGTGTGGGTATCTCCCGTACTTAGTGTTGGAATTTGGATTCGTTCGTGTCCTCACTATACTGTCGGAGATCGCCGACTTGCTTCACAAAAAACCTTGTACATACTCCACTTACCTAGTACAGTAGATATTTGTCCGTTATGCGAATAACAAGCTCTTAAGAGCTAGTTTGGAAACCATGACTTTTGCAAAAGTCCAACTTTCTTGATTTGTGTATGTTTGTGCTACCTGACGCATACTGAAGCTGAGTCTCAAATTAATTATCCATGGATTATCATCAGTATGGATGAGGATGTTGTAATGGGGACGAGTGAGGGTAGGCCGCAGGCAGAGCAGGGATGGCCAAGGGAGTTAGAGGCACCAGAGCGGTGTAGGGAAGAGTGATGGGGACCCTGGGAAAAGGTCAAAGGTTCCTAGTGAGAAGAGGGGGGGGAATTCGTCCCAGGAGGCTGGAGTTGCCTGGTGGAGGGTCAAAGAGTATAGGGGAAAGACCAAAAACACGCCCAGTAATCCAAATAAAAGCTGTGATAACGTCTAGGGACTGTCTGGGAATGAAGAACTATTATTCCAACTTCTTTTGTCTTATTTCCAGCTTCTCATCTGGGGTAGCTCATCTGTTTTTTTTTAAGTATGTACAGTACACTTGAAGTACTCACACGGGCTTACATAAGCCACAATGTGTGCAAACACTAAGTAAAAGACAAGAAAAGATAAAAGAAAACAAATCAGTAAGTAAAAACAATGAAATAAATGAAATATCCTGGTAGGGAGGATACTTTCCCTACATCCAAGGGTGGCTTTAAATAATGACTGTCCCCAGTCATCACCTACCGAGCTGTATATAAACAGGCAAGGGTATCATCCTTGAAACAAAACTCTAGCTAGAAATGTGAAAACACGAGCTTGAAACAAAACAAACCACATAAAAGAAACAAAACTACTACTCAGCTGAAGGGGGAATGCAGTTCAAAGTGACTCGAGGGTGATTTGAAGGGGGAACGAAGCTCGGGGGGAGCTCGAGGGTAGCTCGAGGGGACCACTCAACCCTCAAAGGGGACTGGGTAGTTCGCGACCTTGAAGGATGCCTCAGAGTCATCTCGGGTCAAACTCGAGAGGTGGTGGGGGTGGGACTGATCCTGAACTCAAAGGAGGGAAAGGTAACCAAGAAGCCAACCCTCCTGGGCCATGAGCGAGGGCCCAGAAGTCCAAACGAGCCTGTAATGTGTGCCCAAGTGCCTCACGAGGGATCTCCTCACCTGTAGGTAGCACAACACGACCTTGAACCACCCCACACTTTCCTGCCACTAGATATGAGGCAAAAACTCTGCACTGCACTCAAATGTGCCCCTCGCAACCACAGAAGAAACAAAAACCAAATCTTCGAGGCCAAACTTGGTGCCTCGGGACCTCTCAATAGGCAGAGGGATACCTGCTCGAAGCCATAGCCTCTCGAAGGGGAAGCAAGCGACCTGACACTCTTGAAAGGGACTCGAAACTCGCAGGGGCAGGGTTCAACAGTGAGGCTGGGGTCCCTCGAAGCAAGAATGAGTTCCCTAGGCATGACCCACAATGAGGGACAGGATGAAGGGAGTGCCTCGAGGGAGGTGCAAGACGAAACAAGCTCTTCGAGGGGGTGTTTGAGGACTCACAAGGTTGATGAGAGCGAGTCGAGGCAAAACCGAGGTCACGAGCCCTAGTAGACATGAACTGGGAATGAGGGGGGAAACCTTTGTACTCTCCAAATGGTCAACTCGACATGGACACGACCATTGGTCCTCTCTCGAGCCTTGAAGTGAGTTTGAAGCTGACTCACCAGCCTGCTTATCCAGGACACACCGCTGTGGCTGAACCACAGTGTGCCACGAGCCTGCATTAGTGACTCGGCAAGGGGACAAGCTGCTCGAAGCATGCTCAGGGGAAGGAGGGGGAGTCTTCAAAGGTCAAGGGCATGCCTCGAAGGGGGAACGAGGGGGAAGCTTCGAGCTCGAGTGTGCCTCTCCCTGGGAGCATCTTCTAGAACAAGACTGAGAGTACTCCACAGGGATGTCCAACTCATAACTGATCGAGGGCGAGTGCATGCTGAGAGGGTTCCTCGGGGAACTCGTGAGCTGACAAGGGGTCCTTCGAAGCTAGATGAGGGGGTGAGTGACCTACCCCCTCCTCGATAACCTCCTTTGTAACATGAACAATGACCTCAATAGGCCACAGGCAGCCCAACTCAAACAGGGGGTACCTGGAAGCAAGCCTCCTCGAAACCTTGAGCTTGACTTGTGGTGGGAGGCCTCGAAGGAATAGCTGGCCTTGATGGCTCAACTCCAAGACATTCCAACTCACCAGGGCCAAGAACAAGACCTGGAAATGACGAAGGTAGTCCCCTAGAGCTGCAACTGAGCTTAGCTGCTTGCTGTGACGAGTCCCCTTGAGGAAGGTATAGAACTCCTCAAAGTACTCGAGGACATCCTTGACTGGCTCAATCTCAGGGTACTGGAGAGTTATGAGCACCTGGAAGTTCTCCCATTGCTCAAAGATTGGGGCACTGGCCACGGGTAGCTCCAGAGCCTTCCAGTGTGGGGTGGTGCTCTGTTGATTGCAAACTGGATGAGTGATGAGGTATCTGTTGCACCCTGGGCCTTACCATACTCCACTACATCCTCGAGGTAATGTGGCAAGTCCTCAGCCTGCCCCAAGAACTCTGGGGGGGACTCAAGTGGGGCTCAAGACAGTCTGGATGCTTCTTCCATCATGAGTAGTATATACGAAGCTCAAAAGAATAATATCATGTCATAATTGATAATTGACAGCAGTACTGGGATTAAACGCGAGCCTCGACTGTCAACAGTCAGTCTCGAAGGGTAAAATGAAGAGATGGGGTCGCCTCGATGCGACCTCGAATGTCTATGGGGGGTTGGGGGTGTGGGCAACGAACCACGAAGGGGGGAAGAGGATGCAGACCTCGTATGATTACATCTCGAGGTGGTTTCGACCACCAAACTGAAACCAGTCACTGTTGTGACTCAAACACCTAACTCTCAATTTTGCAGCCATCGCTCGACTGCAATACGTGCAAGAAAAACGATGATATAATGTCCGGTTACGGTCTACGAACGAAGCGGGTGTGTCTAATGAAGCTGTCTATGTCTGAATACGTCCGAAAGGGCTCGGAGTGTGTCGGGTGTCTCGAAGGGGCTGATGGCATCTCAAAGGGTCGTCTACTGACTCTATGATGGTGGGGGAGGGTTTCCTACAACTCAAAAATGCTCAAAATGCGAAGGGGAGGTGCCAGGGAGCTAAGCTGTGGCAGGGGAGGAGGACGGCAGTGCGCTGGGGAAGAACCGCTGGATGGAATTCTCCGAAACTTCGGGAGATTGGTAGAGGCGTGCGAGGAGAAGTGGGAGAACAAGAAACCGGAGAAAACGGCGCACCCAGTCCCAAGTTATTCCAATTTTCGTCCTACAGAGCCTTTCTCCACAAAAATAAGAATATCTCCGCAAGTACCTGCAGCGGACGCGATGAAAAAGACCTCGTTCGAAAGGTCTCGTCGAGTAGAATCAGATTCCAGAAAAGCGAGAGGTCCGGCGCGTTGGTTCTCGAGAAAACGCGTGTACAAGCTTGAGGGAAGGGGGAGAAGTAGGGGTACCAAGCAAAACAGCCCCCTCGTGGTGGGCTCCAGATGTAGAGATGAGAGATGGGGACCCTGGGAAAAGGTCAAAGGTCTCCTAGTGAGAAGAGGGGGGGGAATTTGTCCCAGGAGGCTGGAGTTGCCTGGTGGAGGGTCAAAGAGTATAGGGAAAAGACCAAAAATGCGCCCAGTAATCCAAATAAAAGCTGTGATAATGTCTAGGGACTGTCTGGGATGAAGAACTATTATTCCGAGTCTTCTTTCGTCTTATTTCTGGCTTCTTGTCTGGGGTAGCTCATCTGTTATTTTTTTTTAAGTATGTACAGTACCTCGAAGTACTCGCGTGGGCTTACATAAGCCACAATGCGTGCAAACACTAAGTAAAAGACAAGAAAAGATAAAAGAAACAAATCAGTAAGTAAAAACAATGAAATAAATGAAATATCCTGGTAGGGAGGATACTTTCCCTACAGTGGGTCGGAGAGCAGCAGTGGAGCAGTGCCAGGGGTATGGGGTGCATGGGGTCAGTGTACATGTTTTAGACATAGATGCGATGCAGTAGATCATCATCATCACACTATCAAGCAGAGGCCAGTCCAATGCCTGCCCCTTTCATTCCCTCTCACTGTGGCCTCTCCACCTGGTGACAAGAGTGAGTTTAGAGCTTGTATGGTCTCTCTTTCTATAGATGAAATAGCCACTTGGAGGGGGCTACTGAGAAAAGGAGGTACAGACAGTGTTGAGTCATCTGATAATAGCGTTTCTTCAGTTTCAATGACCTCGCCAGTTACAGAAGATGAACTTCTATCCACACTGCATTGTTGAAACATGTCAGCACCATTGTTCTTACCAGGTCCCAGAAACTGATGCAGCTCAAGTGGAGTGACAGTTGTTCCACAATACAGTCTTCATGGCCAGCAGTGTTCACACCATCCCTGGCCACAAGCCAGGCACCCAGTAATAGTCAACTACACCTGTCCCCACCAACACCAATAGGCAGCTGGCCACTGCAGCATTCAGAACCACAGCAACTGCCAACGTACTTGCCACCACTGCCTCCCACACAGCAGACATGGGTACTGGTACCAGCCTCCAGCATCATGACACACAACCGAGACAACACAAAAACATTACCACTCTTTTGAGGAGACTACAGCAACAAGGAAGACCCAGCGGAGTGGTTTGCACTGTTCCAGCTGGCCCACATCAAGTCTAACAGAGGTGGAAAGGTGATGCATTTGAGTGTCAGTTATACCCAGGGGGTCTAGCAGAAGAATGGTTTATGGACCTGGACTCAACTGAGAAAACAAGCTTGATGGATATCAAGGATGCCTTCATCCAAAGGTGGCTGATGATGAGGAGACCTAAGTGGTCAAGAATGCAGCAGAATGAATGAGTAAAGGACCAGGTCCTCAGGTTGGAGGACATAGGCAGGTGGATTGAAGAGGAGCAAGTGAGGCAACTATGGACAGAATCTGTGGGCAGAATGAGTCGTCAAATTAGTGCTGAGCATGGGGGATGCGAGTGGCTTCCTCATCGATGATGTGTTACACCAGGTCCCTGACCTACTCAAGGACCACCTCACGTGCGAGTACAACAGCTGGGAGGAGTTCCTAGAGGCCATCTGGAGTGTACCAACTAACAAGTTACAGCGAGGACAGGAAGAGTTAGCAAAGGAACATACTCGAGATGCAGCAGTAGCAAACCTGCAACAGCAGCTTCTGCACCTATCAACAAGGTCGCCAACAGCGTCTGTCCATATGCCACTGCATGCCCCAGCAATGCTGCCAAGCATGCCACCAAACAATTTAGCAGCATCATATGCTAATGCAAACACAAGTTCACCTGGACCATGGACTAGAGGAACGATGCCAGTAAGAGCAGCACTCACTAGAAACCAAATCTTCGAGAAGGCAACAGCAACACTGCAAAGACCAAACACGGAGGCAGGCAGATGTCGAAACATGGCACCAGAGCCATGGAATGGAAGCCTTCCTGTCGTTGGAGAGACCATACCCCCTCAAACTGGGGATGGCAGTCATGGGATCAGGCAAGTGCTTTAACTGTGGCATGGTAACAGAGCCATCACATGTCGGAAATACATGCACCTCAGCAGAGCTGATACATCAGCAGGAGGGTCAGTGGGGGGGTCTGGTAGCAAGCATGTTATGCTGAGCCTTGCAGGTCTGCCCACCAGCACCAGTGCAGTACGTATGGCCGCTGCAA
Source organism: Pisolithus marmoratus (assembly GCA_024613145.1). NCBI lineage: Eukaryota > Fungi > Basidiomycota > Agaricomycetes > Boletales > Pisolithaceae > Pisolithus > Pisolithus marmoratus. The sequence continues at coordinate 18,598 of JANFAE010000851.1, read as the reverse complement.
ATGCCAGGCACATATCCACAAGGGGTCACACCAGTCTTGGCAGTCAATGCATTCGAAGAGAGCACAAACATGGATGTAGGGTTCGAAGGACAAAGGGGGCACCAGAGCAGTGCATGGGACTGGAGTGAGTCGGAAAACTACTTGGGATCACTGCTGCCATTGGACCAGCAGTAATCCCTATAGAGAGTCTGCCACCCCCTTCGTCCAACCCTTTGGACACAACGAGGGGCAGTACATGTATAAAAAATTTGAGTCTTCCTATTTCTTCCAGTTTATCCACAGCTATGTTTTCTCCTCCACCAGTTATAGAGACGAGCAGCATGTCAGCAGCATGTACAGATATGAATAAGGTCTTCCATAGTCTTCCAGAACAGTGCACAACAGTGCAAACAGGGTGTATTGGACAAACGTGTAATGTACACATACCAATGCAACACAAAGTTACAGATGTTTACTTGTTGGACAAGACAGGAAGACTGGTGGTATCGCACATGAGCAACCCTTTTTTGACAGTCCCTAGCTCATATGGACCACAAGGTGAATGGGTCCGCTTCCTTGCCATTGTCGATAGCAGAGCGATGATCAACACGATGGACACAGCTGCATACCAATGTGTAGCAAGGTGCTTGTCACCACTGAGCCCATCAAATCACACTCTAAGGATGGCAGATGGCATGCTGGTAAAGTCAACAGGCATATGGTCAGGAATGTTAGAATGGGGCCCAGTTAGAGCTCAAATGGTGTTCAAGGTGTTCCCAAGTGGAGGTTCATGGCAAATGCTAATAGGAAAACTGCTACTAGAACAGGTAAAGGCAGTACAAGACTATGGGTCAGATGCCATAGAGCTACAGGTCAAAGCCATGAAGCACAGGTTGAAAAACCTAGGCATGTTCAAGGCGCTACCAATCCCCACCCTCCCAACAGCGGTCCCATTTCTGTCCATAGTGCAGTACATGCCCTTGATCCAGGTAGAGGCAGGCAGGGCATCAGCTGCTGTGGAGCAGAACCCCATGCTAGCCATCACAGTAGCAGAAGGGAGCACTGAGAGTCCTCTACCATTCAATGTCACACTGACTGCATCATTCAAAAACCAGTCACAGGATCAATTAACTTCGGTCTACCATGTGGAAAATGAAGGCCTGGAGGTGAATGAGGGAGACTGGGATGTCACAGAACAGTTAGTGGAAGTCGGTGAGGTACACGAACAGAATGTACTGGGTTCAAATGATAATATTTTCACCAGGTTAATGGAGAAGGGGCCATTGTACCCCCCATGTGTCAGGGAAATTGTGGAACTGGTCAACTATGGACCACTACCACCGGACCTACTGGACTGGGCAAAAAAGAAAGTCACCAAGTTTGTGGACACATTCACACTGTCAGTGCATGAGGTAAAACCAGTAACCTTCCACAAGTTCCACTTGGACATACCCAAGGAGGTGACCTTCTCCAGGAGGGTGAATCAAAAGCTGCTAACCCAGCCACAGAAGGAGTTTCTATTCCCAGTCCTGGATGAGTTCAACACAGCAGGTATCATGTGAGACATCCCAGTGCATGAGGTAAAAGCAGTCAATCTGACAGTACTCACACAGAAGGCACACAGAACACCAGGGCTAAGTATGGAAGAAATATGGTGGATGGTTGAGGATCAGTGCATTAGCAATGGGGAAGCACCAGATCCAAGCCTACCACCCAGGCCAGAGGTCACACAGGATGAACCTCTGCATACAGCAGCGAAGCCAACTAAAATGAAGTGGAGGTTATGCCAAAACTTCAACAAGCTCAACAAGTTAGTAATCCCACCCCACTATCCACTGTCGAGAAGCGAGTGCATAGTGAGATGACCAGCAATGACAACACCATATCCACTCACCCATTTGTGAATGCATCCGATATTGATACTGTCACCTCATCCAACAAATGCTTACAGCTCTCTGCAGCCATGGATTATGCCAGTTCCCACTGTTCCTGCAAGTGCCTGCTGTATCAGACCCTATGGTGGCAGGTCTTCAAGGAACAATCAATTATCTTACCTCCTCGATTCAAACCTTGATGACCTTGCCATCGACCACAAGGACACAGGCACTTCACCTACTTGACAGAGAAGACTGAGATTTCCCCAGGCCACTCAGAGCATTCATCCAATCCTCGATTGCCCAAAGCCTGGGCTTTGCTGATGTTTACATTTGGATGACCAACAAGGATGATCGGTTGGAGTATGTGGAACTTGAGTACCAGCTGAAGTTTGGGACTGGTGGGAGCCAGAGCAATACTTAGATCACCATTGCTGTATGTAGCTTGCTATCATGTATGCATTCTTGTTCTGTACACAAGCTGTTGTAGTTAGCAGTGTACTGTATTTCATGCCAGTGTGTTTGTGTTCAAATGAGTGCACTCACAGCCAACAAAATCGTACATTCATGCGATGGAAGCTACTACAACATCATGTTCATATCATCCGAGCTGAATTCTTCATCAGATAACTCCCAGTCCTCCCCACAGATCCTATCCTGATAGTCAGTCCACATTCATTGCACAATCTGATCATGCAGGGCACAGGCTGCATGCAGTGTTGCTGTGTCTGTGCCATCTATGTCAACACCCGATATCAACATGTCTCCTCCTACACCTTCCCGATCCTCATCAGAGTCTCCTATTATAATGGGGTCTTCAGCAGCATCATGGATGCAGATAAAGTTATGGATTACACATACAGTGACTCAAAAAACTGTCCAGATGTTTGCCACTTTTTCAAAGATTGGCCTGTAACTCTGTCCATACTTATCTATATAATCATGAAAAAATAGGGGTAGATAGCCATTGGTCAGGTGATCATGGATGCCAAATATGGTTATGATCATGTGACCCAATCTGTTACAATTAAATCCACAATGGCAAGTACTCATCCGGACAGTTTTTTTGCAGGGTATCCAAATGACAATGGGTATAATATATCTAGTACTTTGTGTATCCACCCTTAGCCTTAAGCACTGCTGCAACCCTTCTAGGCATACTGTTGATCAAATTAAGGCACACATCCCTGGGAATTTCCTTCCATTCCTGTTCAATCCTCTTCCACAACTCCTCTATGCCCTTGGGGGGTACTGGGTAGGTTCCCAGCCTTTTCTTCAGGTGATTCCAAAGGTGTTCAATGGGATTGAGATCTGGTGACTGTGCAGGCCAGTCTAGAAGCTCAACACCATGATCACTGAACCATTTTTTGGCCAATTTTGATGTATGCTTGGGATCTCCATCTTGTTGAAAGATGAAGTTATTGGAATCCATCCCATGTTGCTCCACACATTGGAACAGATGGTCCCCCATAATTTTGGTATAGAGTGCTGCATCCATCCTCCCATTAATCCTGCACATTTGACCCACTCCATGCACTGTCATGCAGCCCCAAATCATCAAACTCCCCCCACCAAACTTGACATTACCTTGAACATGTTGGTTTGTAAGAGGAGCCCCTGGCTTTTTCCACACCCAAAACCTCCCATCTGACCCCAGACGATTGATTTTGGTCTCATCAGACCAAACAACCCTTGCCCAGTCTTCTTCAGTCCAGTGTTGGTACTTCTGTGCAAATGCATAGCACTGTCGCACATGCCGAGGCTGAAGTTGAGGCTTTTTTGCTTTCACAACAGCCTTCAGGTTCTCCTTCTTGAGGTGATTCCTGATGGTCTGGGTACTGACATCAAGCCCACCAAGTTTCTTGACTTGGGTGGCAGTATCTGCTTGCCCAGAGGTGATTAGGCAAGCAAGATGACGTCAATCATGGTTGGTAAGTTTAGAGGGATGACCACCAGCATTGATGGGAAGGGGTGAGATGGCCTTAGAACGAAGTTCTGAGACAGTAGAATGACCAATGTGGAGTTTGGTAGCAATTTGATGACAAGATTGGCCATCTTGAAGCATAGACAGCACAGCTAGCTGAGTCTCAGGGGAGATGGGCTTCATGGGGGATAGGGAGCATAATGTCCAGAGGTTGCACCTGATTTATGTATATTCATAACAGAGTTATATTAATTTGTTGAAATTCAGCACAGCCACACCATAATTCAACACAGCCACAGCCATCTCCACACTTCCAACCACCTGCAAAAAAACTGTCCAGATGAGTACTTGCCATTGTGGATTTAATTGTAACAGATTGGGTCACATGATCATAACCATATTTGGCATCTATGATCACCTGACCAATGGCTATCTACCCCTATTTTGTCATGATTTATAGATAAGTATTGACAGAGTTACAGGCCAATCTTTGAAAAAGTGGCAAACATCTGGACAGTTTTTTGAGTCACTGTAGAGCTGCTGGAATTTGTGCTTGTATTTCGATGTTGTATTCAGGGCTTAAAAGAAGGATATGAAAACAGTGTTTGAGCACACCAAAGATGTGCTCAATGACATTGCATGCAGACAAGTGATGAAGGTTGAATAGTTCTTCTTTGTTCTTCAGCCTATCCAGTTCAGTATAACAATTTTATGGATCAACTCATTGGAATGTACCTAAGTTGTGCACAATGCCATTTGGCAAGATGGTAGCAGATACCCCAGTAGGGAACCATCAGTTCCAGACAGTGGGGAAATCTGGCATCCACCAAGAAGTACCTTCCCTCTGGAATCTTCAGATCCTTTGAGAGCACATCTTGATATATACATGCATCCATCACAGAACCCTCCCATCCAATGAGTGCATATGTGAACTGGAGTTGGAAATCGCAGGCAAATAAACAGTTCAGTGACACAAAGCCTTTGCAATTTTGGTATGCTGCCCAGTCATTTGCTGCTGGTGCCACATGGATATGGCTTCCATCCAGTGCACTGATTGCACCCTTGAAGAATGGCCAAAACCTTGAATTTTTTCTGATTTCAGGCTGTATCATATCAGAAGCAGGCATGCGGACATATTTGGGGTAGAATGGTGATGAGGAAAAAATGAACAGGAGTTTGTGGAAGTACCTGTATGAATGAAATGCTGATTGTAAGAAAGGACTCGCATTCAGGTAAACAGACATACCGAGAAATAGTCTCATTTGAGTGCTGAAAGCACTCCCCAATGTGCCTGATGGTCAGGCCAGTGACACTCATATACAGGAAGATCGCCAATTGTTCTTCAAGTGAAACAAACCGAGAATTTTCATGGCCCATCTGCCGAAGATGGTCCACAAGTAATCCAAAAACATGGGCATGGATGCCGAGTTCACATCAGATGTGTTCTGGGTGACCAGTAAGAAGTTTGATGAGCCAGGCCTCACCAGTAAGAGCTGAAGTATGATACGGTTCTGGTGCCTTCCTGATCAAGGCAGCTTGTTGAGTACTAGCACAGATAATGACACTGATGATGAGGGCGATATACTGGAGCATTCGTTGTCAACAAAGTTCTTTGTAGTCACTATCATTGACGTTGGAGAGGCCACAGTGAGAGGGAATGAAAGGGCAGGCATTGGACTGCCTCTGCTCGATAGCATGATGATGATGATCTACTGTGTCATGTCTACATCTAAACATGTACACTGACCCTGTGCACCCCATACCCCTGGCACCACTCCACTGCTGCTCTCCGACCTGCTCTGGTGCCTCTAACTCCCTTGGCCATCCCTGCTCTGCCCACAGCCTACCCTCACTCGTCCCCATTACATCTGCCCCTCAACTCTATGCAAAACTCCGGGTTCGCACCCTATGCTTCTACCCATTCTCCTTGTCCTCCAACACTTCCTCTCCTTCTGCCCATCCTTCCCTTTCTGCATCCTTGTCTGTCTCACCTCCACCCTCTACCCTCTCCCATTGTTCCTCCTTTTGTGTCTCCTCCTTTCCCTTCTGAACCTCTGCCAGTGCAGTCCCCTCTCTAGGTATGAAGCTTCATAGGTGTTGTGCATGGATTAAGCCGTTCACTGGAAACCCTTTGAGAGTCATCACTCTATACAAGTTTCCCACTCTGCCTGCCACCCTGTGTGGTGCAGACCACCAAGGTCGTAGTTTTCATGCTGTCACTAGTGTACCCTCAAGGGCATTGTCATACACCTGTACTAGTTGTTTGTCTGTGAACACAACTTCTCCTGGGTGCATCCTTGTCACCTTGCAATTGAATGCAGCCTTCCATTTAGCTGCATGTAGAGCTGTTAGGTCCATGCCATCCAGGCACTGTTGTTCGACATAGGCTAGCTGTATGTCCACTTCTTGAATTGACAGCTCCGACACTGCTGCTTCCACTGGAGTGCATGACATGTTGACTATGAAGCCCAACAAGAGCTCCATCAGTAAGAGCTTGAATGCTGGAACCACGCATTTGTTCAGCTGGCATATCACCATGTCAAAGTGGTCTGGCCATGCTCTGCTCATCTCTGCTGCTTCGGCACCTCCATCCTCGTCTTCCCCCAATCCCAGGCTACACCGTCTCCTCAGCCTTCCCAACAACTTCCCATTGGCATTTTCCATGAGTCCATTGATCCATGGTGCATATGCCATGACCACCCACTGTTCCATTCCATTTGCCTCACACCATGCCCATACGTCTCCATTGTTGAAGTGGGACCCTCCATCTGACATGAACATTTCCAGTGCATGGAACGTGTGCACAACTGCTTTCAAGCCATCAACAGTGGTTTTTGCCGTTCCATGTACCTTTAGCTTGAATCCCCACACAAACTGGGAGAATGTGTCAAGTATTAGTAGAACATTGTGGAACCCACCTTTGCCTTTTGGTAGTGGGAGGTAGTCAGCTACTAGGAGTTCAAATGGATGACGACGTGTGATGGGATACATCAACACATGTAGATGTGTTGATCTGAAGTTCTTGCACTGTGGGCATTGTAGAAGCACAGCTACAATTGACTGGTCTAGCCTAGGGCTGTAGACCTTATCCATGAGCTTGAGTTTCATGAGGTTGTGTCCCCAATGTCCATTGTTGGCATGTTCCTTCTTGGCCATTTCTACCGCCTCCTTTCTCAAGCAGCACTCTACGCCCACCCATGCTTGTACTGACTTCCCATTCCCTATCCACCAGAGATGACCATCCTCAATCTTGTAGCCCAGGGCATGGTGTTGTGCTCATCATTGGTCTCTCTTGGGCTTGTCCTTGTCCAAATTGCATATGGCATCGATCACTTCCAGAAACAATGGTTCATCAGTAAAACATTCTCTAAGAGTGGTGAGAGATGGGTCCACTGCTACTGTGAACAGATCATTTATGATGCCTCTTGCTGCCTCCCAGTCTTCACTAATGGACCATGTACTGCCATCTTCATTTGAGCATGGGATTCCCGTTGCTCTCCAACTTAGTGTGTCTGCTGCCCCATTCGACCTGCCTGCTCAGTGCCTAAGCTCTGTTAGTTGATATGCAGAGATACCATCCTTCCACCTTGCATGTACTAAGGACAGTTTGTCATTGCACAGCATATCCTGGAGGGCTATACAATCTGTTTCAACCTCTACTGGGTATCCCCATATGATGTTGCTGAAGTGGTCGAACCCGAACTTCAGTGCTGCAAACTCGAGGATGTATGGTTTGTATCATTCCTCCATTAGTGATGTCCATTTCGAAGCAAACCCTATTGGGTGTACCATCACTGCTGTCTCCCTGTTAGGGAGTACACTCTCGAAGTGTTGTGACAAAACTGCTCCAAACCCTTCTTTGCATCCATCTGTGGTTAGAATGAATGGCATACTGTCAAACCTTGGTGCTCTCAGTACTAGTTCTGCCACCAGTATCTGTTTCAGGCATAAGAACACTTTTGTGTGCTGTGCTGTCCAGTATGTGGCTAGCCTTCTATCCTGCAAGAATTGGCAGTATCATCTTTTCCCCATTTTTGCCACTGGTTGTGGTAGCTCTAAATTGTGCTGTAAGTCTGTGAGAGGAGCTGCAATACATGCATAGTTCTTGATAAGCGACCTGAAGTATCTTGTAAGTCCCAAGAATTGCATCAGTGCTAGCAAGGTTTCTGGTACTGGCCACTTAGCGACAGCCTCCAGCTTTGCTACATCTGGGTGGATGCCCTCTTGGCTTATGCATGCTCCTCCAAATACCACCTTGGACATGAACAGTTGCATCTTTGACAGTGCTATTGACAACTCTAGTTCTCAGCACCTTAACAGGAACTGGTGCACCCTGCCTAGCAGCTCATTGAAATTGTTGCCTGCCATTCCATTGTCATCAATGAACATTTCCAGTCCTAGCTGTATTAGTAAATCCTTGAATGCCTTGGCCATCATTTCTACAAAGCATGTTGGTGAGCCTAGTAGGCCCATTGGTAGGTGGCAATAGCACTGGAAGCCATGCCCTTCTGTGTACATGGATAGGTACAGCTGGCTTTCCTTGTCTACTTCAATCACATAGAATCCTGATGCAAAATCAATGACACACACGTACTTGTGTCCTGCTAACCACTGCTGCTTGGTTCTGATATCACCTTGTGGCATTGGGGGAACCGGGTGCACCTTGATGGACTGATCAGATGTTCTGACACTAAATGGTGGGGCACTGGAGGGGGGGGGGGCAGACACTTCACTGGATGGCATGTCAGATATCACAGCACCAGGTACAGACATGGGGTGGGGAGGGTTGTCTCTGGGTAGCGTCTCACACCATTCATTGACATTGAGAGAGCGCCCGAGTTGGTCAGGAGTGTCCAGTGCGGTTTCTCCATTGAGAGCAGGTGAATGATCAGCAACATGGTGTGCAGCACCAGTAGGGAAGGTAGAGGTGCCTGGAGCGAATGTGTTGTTGCCATGGGAAATGCCATTGGGCATCATGTTGAGCATGAGTTCGTAGTACTCCCACCCAGAATTTTTAAATGGCTGGATGAGCAGATGATTCTAAAAGAACAAATGTATCTGTTACTTATCATCTAGGTCTCTTGTGTGGGGAACATACTTTTGCATAATTCTCAAACACCTGCTCGTCAAACTTGCCTTGGACTCCTGCCCCATGTATGTTGTCCCAATGACAACTAGACTTTCCCTGATATTCCTCAATGTCTTGATATATCTTTCATATCTAGGAATCGGAAAGATCAGTTCACTGATCAATTATAATCCAGTATAACTTACATGGGAGACCCATTTATTTTTCACCATGGCATTAGTTTTTGCTGGCCCACTTGTCAGATGCTGGGATATATGCTGAGCAGCAGCATTGTAAATGGATGATTTGAAGTTGCCATTGTCCCCTGCCTCAGTTCAATGCTTGTGGAGATAGTGAATGAGCGAATTAACTTCTTGATCATTCCAAATTGCTTTTGGACTGGGTGGCTTGGGAGGCATTGGATTGGTGAGGGAGTCAAGAGTATATTGTGATGCAAGGACTACAAGTGAGGTGACAGAAACCCATGCAAGTTGGAAGCGGTCCAGATCACAATCTAAGTATTTGAAATCCATATGGGATGAAGACAGGATTGTGTCAGAGTCAGCTTCAGCATACAACTGTGCAGTCAGGTAGCACAAACATACACAAATCAAGAAAGTTGGACTTTTGCAAAAGTCATGGTTTCTGAACTACAGTGAGCAACAAAAACGTTGCAATGTTTGCAACATTTTGGTTGTGTGTAAGATAGCTTGGGATTGGTTGTGGCTGTGCTAATGCCATAGGGAGGACAATTGTAGCCCTTGGTCCCAGCTTTCTATTGGTGGTCTTCCCAAGCTCAGGAGTGAAGTGGCTGTGATGGTATGGGCCAATTACTAAGGCCTATGCATTGCAATGTTTTTGTTGCCAACATCATGGTGGATGCAATCTACAGTGTGGAGTATGTATTCATGGCAGGAATGCCAGCTATTGCTTACATAATATATCACATGATCAATCCAATGATTTGTCTGCATGTAAACAAAGCCAAACATTGAACTTGCATCATTTATCCTCTATCCTGTACCACAACTCCAAAAACTGCCTACCTGGCTCATCAGGGTTACTCTCTCAGGGAAATGTCAGCAAAATCTGGTCCTCACAGCACCGCCATGAGTAGGGTGTATGGCCAGCACCATTTGTTCCTTAAAAAAGTCACCCCTGTGCTGTTTCCCCTACTAATGCCTGAGGGGTCCTGATGCTAATCCATACTGGGAAAGCTGGAAATTCCATGGAGGTCAGTCTGGCACTTCAGGACATGAAGAGTGAACTAATATGCTCCCAACTAATGTATTTCTACCAAAGAGAAGCTAGCACCAAGGTTGGGTTGAGGCATAGCCTCCTTTGCAAACTAGGTGGTCATGGGTGGGATAGCCTAGTGGGCTTCCAGGGTGCAAATTCCTTGCTGCAATATGTCCCTCAGTGTTTCCATTGGTCACTAATGACCAAATGTTCCTTTCCCAGACATCCACAGTTCAGGGACATCCAAAAAGCTACCATGAACCTCGTACACACCATGTTTGGAGAAGAAGTCTGGCAGTCCTTTTGAGACTTTCGCCCCTACTCTGCTCAAGCCGTTGACCCAGCACTCGCTTTCAACAGCGATAAGTGCAAGGGCCAACAATCTCCTCGAGCTCAATCTCCTTTCCAAGAAAAACAAACAGAAACTCCTGTCTTCAGCGGATTACGTCCGCCATCGTGGACTTTCAGCAGGACAAACAGTCCTCAACCGCGAAGACTGGATGAGAGAAGAGCTCGAGTGGCTAGTGCAGATGGCCTCGAACGGGAATATTCAAGCTCTGAAACACCTTCAACCAGCGAGGAGACAGTCGAGGTCCCCAACGACTTGGCCGGCTCCCCAAGAGAACGAGGCGTCAAGGTCCTTCTCGACCACACAACCTCTCTCCTTACCGAACGATCCATTGGGAACCAGGTCAACTATGACGACTGGCGGAATTTCCTTCACTCCGCCTACTTTAATGCAGGAGCTTGCACACTTAACCTTCCCTTTGCAATAAACACACGCAACCCTTTCCCTACTCCCCAAGCCGCCCCCTCCTTCATCGTTCTTCCTTATGATGACGATCTCCCCAAGGTCGTTTCAGGAAGAAAGGCGCTTGATTGGAGCCACCCCCTCTGGGAAATGCGCTGCTACGATTGCCAAAGGTGCGGACACCTGCTCTGTCGCAATGGCCAAGGTTCCAAATGGACAATTCCGGGAACCATCCTCCCTCGACTGTACCCTCGCTGAAGACGTCGCTCCCCCACAAACCCATCGGTTAGGCGCGGGGGCCCCCTTTAGTTCCTCCTCCCAACACTCGCGGTCGAGCTCCCGACCTAAAATCGAGCTCCCCCAGGCAGCTCTTACCCGTCTCTCCGGTGTTTCGACCTTGAGAGGGGGGTAATGATATGCCCTATCATCTTTTCGCCTAACCGATCGGCCCTCTCGCGCATGCGGACTTCCTATTTCTTTTATCTTTCTCTTTCTCTTGTACTTGAGACGCATCACTCGACACTTACTCAATTATGTTTCCCTTTATAGATGCTTACTATACGCCATCCTTTATATGGCCTTCCCTTCCCTCGATCGGTCTTCTCCGATTGACACGACTCGATGCTTCCTATTTCATATTTCCCCGCATCGAGTCACTTTCCCCTTTTGGACTATAATGAGATATGCGCGATGCGTTCTTCACATGAACGTGTAGCTATATCCCCCTTCTTGGACTTGTTTCCTTTCCTAGGGAATACCCTATGCCCATGTACTCATCTTGAGTCATCCTCCCTCATTTGGAGCGTGTCATGACACGTCTTCGACGCGTATATGCAAACACATCCAAATGCTCTTGAGTAGTATATATACCCGTAGGGACATGGATGTATTCCTTAGCTTTTAGCTACCTTGCAACCAGGCTAGCTTCTCTCTGACAAACACTACCTCAGAACTGCTCGCTTGGCCATAGGAGGGGTAAAACTATTAAGCCCTTGAGGTCAACCCAGGAGAATCGCAAGAGCAGTGATGCACCACGCCTCATCGCCAACACTAGTCGACTTCGGCTGGTGAGATTCCCTGCGCGTTGTAGGGAATTAGTTCGTAGGACCAGGGAGAACAGAGAATAGAAGTGTTGCGAGTCTCGTTTTGTCCTCGAAGAGGGTTCTCGAAACCCAGACAGCTCAGGTACTAAGTTGGTGCCAAGAAATGAAGACTGGACTTAGAATTTGACACTGAGAAAAGCCATTAAAAGCATATATGCAGCAAAGGCACAATGACTCTCGAGCTTCGCCCCAGACTTGGGCTACTTGCTCTACAACGAATGCACAGAAGTGTAGGTTGACTTTTCACATGACTCTCGTGCCCCAAACTCCTCGTGCGCTTAGTCATCACATTACCCACCACACTCCTAAGTCCCTCCCCTCGCTCCTCTCGACCCTCAAAGCCACCTCCTCAACCCTCGAAAACACTCCTTCCACCCTTGAAACCCCTCCTTCAACCCACAACACCTTCCCCTCGTCTCCCAACACCTCTCCGACCTCTTCTTCTCTCAAATCTCCTAGTAGGGGCTTCACCACGCCTACAGCGTAACAGGTGCTAGCTTCTCTTTGGTAGAAATACATTAGTTGGGAGCATATTAGTTCACTCTTCATGTCCTGAAGTGCCAGACTGACCTCCATGGAATTTCCAGCTTTCCCAGTATGGATTAGCATCAGGACCCCTCAGGCATTAGTAGGGGAAACAGCACAGGGGTGACTTTTTTAAGGAACAAATGGTGCTGGCCATACACCCTACTCATGGTGATGCTGTGAGGACCAGATTTTGCTGACATTTCCCTGAGAGAGTAACCCTGATGAGCCAGGTAGGCAGTTTTTGGAGTTGTGGTACAGGATAGAGGATAAATGATGCAAGTTCAATGTTTGGCTTTGTTTACATGCTAACAAATCATTGGATTGATCATATGATATATTATGTAAGCAATATCTCACATTCCCACCATGAATACATACTCCACACTGTAGATTGCACCCACCATGATGTTGGCAACAAAAACATTGCAATGCATAGGCCTTAGTAATTTGCCTATACCATCACAGCCACTTCACTCCTGAGCTTGGGAAGACCACCAATAGAAAGCTGGGACCAAGGGCTACAATTGTCCTCCCTATGGCATTAGCACAGCCACAACCAATCCCAAGCTATCTTACACACAACCAAAATGTTGCAAACATTGCAATGTTTTTGTTGCTCACTGTAGCTCTAACTCGTCATGCCTGGCCAGCAAGCAGCAACATGGTACATGACCATGTTGGAAATATCGGTATCGGTTATCTGGGGGCAGTACGGGCTTATCTTGATAAGCTTATCTATGACGTCGTATGTGTGTACATGTACTGGTAGTGTATAGATAACACAAGTGTATAAAGCCAGGGACGATAGAGACAGGGTCTCTATCGAATTATCCCTGATCTTGGCCCTGTCTCTAGTGACACCCGCTGAGCTGTCCCTGAGCTAAACCTTTATTCTTAACAGACCGAGTCCAGTGAAAGACTCCATAGAAGACAGTTGTGAGGTACCATTTTATACATCCTATTCCCTCTCAGTATTCAGAGTGATTCTATCATTGAGACCATAAAAACATTGTATGTTGATGTAGTTGTTCCCAAATGATATCAAATAGAAATTGTAATATATTGTAATATTTACTCATACAATGGCAATATCATATGTGATCTCAGGCAGATTGACTGGTCATATGTACCATCCATTTGGCTTATGATATACCAAGATATGATACATCTCATTTGGTTATCAACAGCTACCTGAGTTAGAATGACAAGCATAGTGTGACTAAAAGGAATGATATTTGGAAGACATTGTAGATTTCTTCTAATATTATATGTATTAGGTAACATCTGTCACCCATAGAGGATATATCACTTAATGAATATTTTGTATTTGTCCATTTATGGAGATGGTCAAAGCATGGAAAATGATCACTAATAACTGTACAGTACATACAATATATATAATCTGTGCTGGGGGGAGCTTTTTATGTTCTTCACTCTTGTCTCTGACTCTCATCTTTGGAGTTGGAGTATGGGGTCAGTGACATTAGGTAAGTCAGTATGCTCTAAATTAGGTAAGTTGGTTCAAGTATGTCCAAATTGGTAAGTCTTCATTATTTGGTTATTCATACAGCTAAGTTCCATATTATGTAAATTTTATTTACTTGTGATGTCATGGGTGCCCTGAAAAGGGCAACTGGGGCTCACCACTATGGCATAATATCTGCACTTTTATTTTTGCTGCACTACCCTGCTTTTCCCACCACATTTTATCATGCCATGTTTCACACACCACATTCTATCTGTCACATTTCACCACATCACATTCCTTGTTCATCCCCCTGCATTCTATCTATTGCATTTCACCACACACACTGTATTCCCCATTCTTCCTGCTGTGTTATTTAGATAATAATGGCATAAAATTTTTGTGTACTACCATATCACCTGTATCTTGTGCTTCAAGCCATTTGGACTTCATACATATGTTCAAATGAAACACAGTGATGATATATTTGAAAGGTATTCACAGAACATAGAAGTCTATGTAGGTATGAGTTTCTTAACAAGATAATCACGACCCATAGAAAAGGGCTGTACTGAGGGAATAGTACTGCGAGCATTGTGTGGCCATGTTTGCCGCACTGCATTGTGGCAACTTCCCGTTTCGGAAGTCATTGTGTAGTGTGTGCGCTCCTGCCTTATACCACAGTCGTGAAGCAGCTGTTTTGACTGTAGAGCATTTGTCAATGATCGGTGCCAATCCAGGAGGCACCCCCTGCAGCCAGTAAGTGTTTGTGACATTCCAGAGGTGTTTTGAGAGGCGGCGAGGAGGCGAAATGGGAATGCTGAGTAGCCTGAGGTGCTTGCAGCCTCTCTGTCCAGATGTACTGACATTTTCAGGTTTTGTTTTGATCCTTGCACATCAGCGTGGGTCCCTGAGGGTCCTATGAGTATGTGCAAGGCCATTTGGAGGCAGTTTTGGCGACGCAGGTGAGCCGTTTGACCGTTCGGGTTCACATTCGCTATACTGACTGCTGCTGTTAGCTAGCAGGGCTTTTTCAATGCCATGCGAGTCACTGAACTCACTGCTAGTTGTGCCATCATTCCTGTAGTTTGTCCAATACTATGTGATGGACATATGAGACCATTTGGTGCCCATTTGGAGGGCAGATAGTGGCTGCATGGTGACACTGTGCATATGGTGCAGGTAGCCTTTTGTTTCAACATTTCTGGGGCTCCTGATGTTGTTGTAGCATATTCCTGGCATTGTGGACACCCCCATAAGAGGTTTGAACCATTCCATGGGCATTAAGGGGAGTGGAAATGCTGGCATGGCAATGGCATGACACCAGTGTGTATGCTGCTTCCTCTGAGCGTTGCTGACACTTTCAGCATCCATTTTGGTTCTTCCATGACAATGGGGGCCCTGTAGAGTTGAGGACTGAGCATGATGCCAGCTGGATGTGATTCAGGTGGTGCAGGTAAGCCGTTCTGCTGTTTCACCTCTCACTTGCCATACTGACTGCTGCTACTAGTTAGCATTGCTTTCTCGACTCATTGTGAGTTGGCGAGGTCCTTGCTAATTGCATCATCGAACCTGCTAGTGCCCATTCTGCCCTTATCAGGCGCTGTTGGGTGTCTTTCCACCTGTGGTAAGTCTGGTGGTGCTTCAGTGGTTTCTGCCATTTTGGCACTGATTGCCCTTACCTCCAGCTTCATTGCTGTTGGCTCAATGTTTGCGCTGTCCCCCCAACCAGTTCCAGCATGTCTGTGCACCCCGTCTCCTGGATCTCATCAGATGGGGTATTCCATGTCAGTTTGTTTTGGTAGGCCTGAGTTCATACTTCAGATATGTGATCTGGGTCGCATTGGGGATGATCAACCTCTCAGAGCTGTGAGAACCTCTCCAGCTCTCCACCAGGGTTCCCCAGTGGGGTTCCCACTGACTTGGCTGCATATGGCTACTCCAAGGATGCCTGCAGGAGGTTGCAGTGGAACTGGCGAAGGTGTGTCCACATGTGGTCTGGGTAAGCAACCAATCTAAACACTGTCCTCCAATGCTGGTGTCATAAGACAGTTCCCACAGCACATATGGGTGCGGTAGGAACCAGTCCAAATGGCATGAAGTGTGAGATGCAGGTTATATGGTAGTACACAAAAATTTTATGCCATCATTATCTAAATAACACAGTGGGAAGAATGGGGAACACTGTGTGTGGTGAAATGCAATAGATAGAATGCAGGGGGATGAACAGAGAATGCGGTGTGATGAAATGCAACAGATAGAATGTGGTGTGTGCAACGTGGCATGATAAAACACAGTTGGAAAAGTGGGGTAGCATGGCAAAAATAAAAGTGCAGATATTATGCCACTTGGAAGTGCTGCCACAGGTGGCAACAACCTTGCTTGCCTGATTCGAGAACATGCAGCATACAAACAGATTCTATATGTACTGTGCAAAGTCTGTTCAGTGCAGGACCTCATCCCATATCAACATTGATATGGATGACATAGATGAAGAAGTTTGTACATTGCATGGTCCATATGGAGATCGAAAGTGTGTTTAAGTATCTCAGAGTGGTATGGTTCAGTTAGGGCTGGCAGTGCAGAGGCTTGTATGGCAGGCTTAGGGCATGGTCTCAAGGCTCGGACGAAGGTGTGGGGCGATGAGCAGACTTCTCATCTTAGTTATCTATTTCGTATGTGGTAGCTACCCATTTATATGTTTATCTTATTTTGTTATTCATTGTGTTGGGGCATCTTCTGCCCTTCTACCTGCTCTATATCTTTGTCCCATCATTGGGGATATTCTGTCATATCTGTTGTGCTCCATCATATGGGCATCACTATATTTCTATTTTTGTGTTCTGAACTCAGATTGTTGAGACTGCTGTCTCAACAAAGTAGAATAGTCCACATCTAGATGCTGCTCATGGGGGTGACAAGAGACATCTATCAAGTACAGTACCAAGGTCCAGGCCAACATAAATACACAAGGGAGGTGTCACCCTCCCCATGTGGTGACTGCAGTTTCCGATGACTGCAGCCTATGCTTTCACCAATTACCAGTCACAGGATCAGACCATTTCTTATGTACTTGTGGACATTGCTTGATTGCCATCTGGAACCCTCAATCTTTCCAACCTTTATGTCACTCTGTCAGGAAGCTCAGGGCACAATACTATTCACCTTTTACAGTAAGAGACTTTGATGAGAGATTGTTTCTAACTGCTCACTCCATGGACTTGCTTGCCAAGGATGATCACCTGCATTTGTTGGATGAGGAGACCTGGAAGTGGTGGGTACAGATGACAGATAACTGACAACCACCCACTTGTTCTCATTTTGTCATTGGTCTGCTGCCACTTTTGCATGTTCAGTGCACACAGTGCTTCATGTAGTATACACATTTGTTGTCACTGCTGTGCAAAGCATACGAAGGTAGATGCCTGTTGAGGTTGGCAAGTGCCATGTTGTGCTGAAAAAGGAAGGTCTTTCAGATGGAGGACAGTTCCCATGCAATTATGCTTGGACAGAAACCTTGCAAGCAAGGTAATACACCACAAGTTCCATCTGTCATGGTTAAATAAATAGTAGTTAATTGGTTTATTGTTATTTAATTACTTAATAGAAGTCTGTTTACCTTTGCACAGGCCATATACAATAATATTGAGATTATTATATAAAAGAACAACTGAATAGGTAAAGCTCTGATAGATATTGCCAATGGTGCAAAGTATTATAATGTTATGTAGGACTATATTTGAGATTTTACACATTTTGAACATTATATATATTTTTCTTGCTTCAAAGCATTATAATGCTATATAGGGCTCGATTTGGCATTTTACATATTTTGAGTACTATATGGTTTCTGCCAGATGATTATATAACACTGGCGTAAAAATATGATCCCAATGATATTCCAAGCTTTCCCATTCCATGGGACAGGTTTGGAGTCAACAACTCAATAACATCTTTTATGCCCACACACAAGTCGCATCAACGCCTTAGGACTGCGAGTCCCCCAACACCGAAAATAGCTTGGATGGTAGTTTGTAAGTAAGAGCTAATACAAAAAATGCGTTGTCGGTATTCAGTATTTTTTCGTCTTCCGTCTATGTTTCAGATTTTTCCGACTCGGAGGCGGGCGTCTGCAGGAAAGGCAGTGTGACTACAAAATTATCGGAGTTACAGTAGGAGTCTGGCTTCCACCATATCCCCGATGGAGATGGGATGAAGAGCAGTCTAATCTAACCTCGTGAAATGCAGTGCGCCGCCTGGGGCAATGCAAGTTTCTTCAATCATATCAACGCGGCCCTTCTCGTTCGAAATATAAGGCGGATTTGCTCCATCATCAGCCCGATACGCCATCGCCACCCTCGATTGTTCCTCCTCACCCACGCAACGAGTTTGCCCACCAGTTCGCGTAACAAGTTACCAAAACGACATGGGCATCTTGGTGGGGACTGTGTTTATAGTCAGTGTAGTCTCGTCTGCTCATTTGTCCTTGGTAGGTGTTGCCCTGATTGGCGATTTGCTCTCCGCCATGTATGTATCGCTCTCCTTGATTTATCGCATATCCCTCTGAAGTTCACGTGTCATGCCAAAGGTTGTATGGCATAACAACTCTCCAGGGACGCCTTATACAGAATGTTCCGACCCGTAATGTGCTTACTGGTTCTACAGAC
>JANFAE010000850.1:0-25380 GCA_024613145.1 Pisolithus marmoratus | reverse complement strand
ACCACCCTTCCGCTACACTGGTTGCATACCGGTTATACCGTGTATGCATGTTTCTTCTGATCTCATGTCCATGGAGGATTTTTGTAATTTCCGGCATACTCACACCCTTTTAGTCAGGACCAGGACAGACTTACTAGGGTATTTATATTTCATACCATATATCCTACGGATGCCGAACAAGATGCGGCACGGACGGAATTTTTGTATCTATCGACCATTTATCGTGAAGTCGCATTGTTCTTACACAGCCCGTCAAGGCAAGGTCGTATTGAAACCACCAGACACAGCTTGTGTCGCTTCAGGCCAACGATAGCCCTCCGTGTTGCGTCGCGTTATCAATCCACCCTTAACTTGTGCAGTGACACGGGCGCTTCCTAAGGTGATCAGTAAGTCGTGAGTCTAGGGGAAGGTGTTGACTTTGCACTACGGCTACCCACCCTGCATATTCATCTCACAAATTTTGTTGGGCATCCCCAAGCAACAACATATATCTACTCACGAAACTAGTCAGAGCCCAAAGATTTGTGAGGGTGCCTACGGAATTCATTTCACTCGATACACAGACGACTTCTCTGGCACGTCGTCCGTCCATTAATGGACTGAAGTCGCTTGTAGGAATTACAAAGACGTTGCTGTAGATATTCCGGGTGTCTGCCACAATGTTATCCATCTGCAGCTGACTACAACTAGACGCCCAGCAGCGTAGTTATCAGATCCGCTTGGGGTCCTAGCGTGCATTGGTTCAAGTTGGCTCCGAGAGAGAATCATGTTCTGCTTGTCATCCCATTGAAAAATGACTTGTGTCCTGCCGATTGTCCTCGATAAGTGAGGCTCGTTTTACACTGGGACACTGCGTCCGCCTTGCACCACGGTCGATCCGCTGCCGGACGAACCTCGTTCAGATAGCATTCATTCTTGTATTTACTCTTCATTCAACAACTATGTACCTGACTGTAACTTCGGCTTGATCAAAGCGCACAATGGAACAATAGTGTTTGTAAGTGTTTGGTGACCACGGCCCATCTAATAGTAAGTCTCCAAGGTTTGTGGATCCCTCCACCAACAAACACATCACCATGGTAAGCCGTATTTTACCCCCTCACAGTGACACGTTCATCGACGAGGATGGTCTCCGCAGACAAGCCACACGCGAAGCAGACAGTCGATGAGCGACATCGAACAAGAACTATACGATATATTCAAGAACATCCGTTCAGTTCGTTTCAACCAATCCAGCGAGCCCACCATCTCCGCGGACGCACTACCAGATGTCATACGCCAATTCTCAGAGGTCTATGGCGTCGAGTTACTCTCAGACGAGGAAATGGTGATGCTGCGTGCGTTGTTGGCGAGCAATCCTGGCATCGAGGTGACGCCACAAGTTCTGCTGCAATTTATCGCAGAACGCACGCGCAATAGTCCAAGGGGATCACCTGGGAAAGATGGACACGCACAACCCGAGCCTCAGCGACATTCACCCTCGATCCAGTCAGACGACCACGACAGCTCTCCGGACGAAGATGTTCAGGATCGGACGGTGCATGCCAATAGAGGACGAGACCCATTCACTCATGGAGTGTCGTCTTCGCGGTCGTCTAGCCAGAGTTCGGGCGGGACCTCGCGTATCCCCAGCCGACCACCGAGCGTTCCACCGAAGACGCCCGTCAATGCACCACCGTCTTCTGCATTTGATACCTCACGCAGACAACGGACGACGCCGCTCGCCGTGGCAGCCCCTTCGAGTTGGACACGTCGACCCCTACCTGCTGGAAGACGGAGAAGTCTGGATGGTACGTCCAGTCGCGCCTCGAGCGATACAGAGGTGTGTCACGCGTCATTTTTCCCGACCACGCGCATATGCCATCAAACCACGTTATCTAGGCATCCTTTTCTACAAGCCCCACCTCACTCGGGCCAACGCCCGTCCGCGCACGTGCACCCTCCAATCCAACGAGTCCCCACTCAGATTTCTCCTCCCCTTCCTACTCCTCTCAGCATTTCCTTTCTCGTCCCCATTCCCGTGCCCAATCCCAACCATTAAATACTATAGGATTCCACTATATCTCCCCTGACCGGGATCATGACCGAGGTCGTAACCCTCTGTCACCTAATCCGCTTTCTCCCGACCTCTCCTTTGAGTCCTCGTTCGACTACCCCCGCCGTGGTAATGGGCCAGACTCGTTCTTAGATGGCGTGTCGTCATTGCCCCTTCCACGGCCCTCATCTTCCGACGGGGACTCGGACTCAGAGGATGAATCCTCCTTGGGGCTCGTTCTCGACCGAAGCGCCGCCTCGTCAACAGTGTCTCTCGAACCTTTCGAACGGCTCGACGCCCTCCAAAAAGCCAATTCCGAACTCGGAAGGAAATTGATGGAGGCCGAACGGACGCTACAAATCAAGTTGAACGAGCACGATACAGACCTGGAAGAGATGCAAGCGAGGCTGGAAGAGTTAAAGACCGAATTGACAGCCACGAAACGGGAAGAAAAAGAGTTGAGAGCAAAAGAAGTAGGTTTCGCATCTGTGAGCTGTTACTGGCTTGGCTTGACCATTTTATAGCGGGTAAGCTCGACACAGATGGCTGCGCTCGAAAGCGAGATCGCCAAGTTGCAAAAGAGCCTCGAAAACGCACGTTCTGCATACCAATCCCTCCAAAAACAATACCAGGAACAGTGCGGTATGTCCATCGCTCATCCACTCGTTATGTCGGCGTTGACCATGATCGCAGCCGAATCCGAGCGTTACCGTAATACCCTCCGCCGTCGAGACCAAGAACTCAAAGATCTCCAAGACATTTCCTCTCTCCAAACCCTGGAATCCCAGAAATGGGCACGCGAGCATGACTCTTACGAATCCCGAATCGCAGCGCTCGAAGCTGAGTTAGAACTCGCGCAACAAGCACACGCGCAATTGGAGGAACAGAAGCAGGAAAATTTGATGTTGAAAGAGACGATTGATAGGATGAGGTTCGAGATGGATGAGATGAGGAGTTTGCATGGAAGTTCGGGTGTCGGAGCTGGCGGTGGAAGTCAGGGTGGAAGTCACCCGGGAAGTGTGAGTAAAAGTCTTGGAGCAGAGTTGTTGGGAAAGATGGGGCCACACTGGGGGATGGATGAGGACGATGACAGTGGTGACGAGGGTCTAGAGGAAGGGGAGGACACAGAAGGTGAGGAGGAGGATGTTATCGAGAGAATTATTACACGGAAGAAGCGGGTACGTTCAGCTCCTTTTGTTTGACTTCTGGTTTGTGAGCGCGTATGCTAACTGTTGGGACAGAAAGTCACAGGACGAACAAATAAAGCTGAGACCGTCATTGAGACGAAAGAATACGCGGATGCATCC
The DNA here is from genome assembly GCA_024613145.1 of Pisolithus marmoratus. Taxonomy (NCBI): domain Eukaryota; kingdom Fungi; phylum Basidiomycota; class Agaricomycetes; order Boletales; family Pisolithaceae; genus Pisolithus; species Pisolithus marmoratus. Next base: position 22,038 of record JANFAE010000850.1, on the reverse strand, counting down.
ACCCAGTACCATATGTCGGAACACACGTCATCGCGAGGTACCGAGACTATCCCACCCATACCCATCTATACCTCAGTGGGCGCCGCCCAAACTGACGGAGCTCGCCTATCATCGTCGTCCACTCAAACCGAAGCTGAGCCTGCGCTTATCCCCAAGCTTACGACGAACATTGAGGTGCAGACCGACATAGCTGTCGAGCCGTCTTCTCCGGAACGTGCCCCCTCGCCATCAGAAGACGAAGAAGAAGTGATGACGTCGTCTTCTTCCACAGTTCTTCCTCCCACTCCTAAATCGACCCTCTCGGCCAGTCCCCATCCGCAACCTCATGACCTCCCTCCAGCTTATAACCAAGTTGCCTCTCAATCCCCCTCGTCAACGACGCCGACGGACCCACGTGAACTTCTCAAAACATGGCACAAGGGTCTTGAACTGCCTATCTCGCCCCTTCCAGGCGGTATTCCCGAGGACACTGTCGAAGAGTGGCGTGCCCTCAAGGAAGATCTCGGTGTCGAGTGTTCGGTGATTGATAAGATCATCGAGGCGTCGACGAAGACTGGCAGCAGTTCTAGAAGCCGCAATCGGTTTTACAACATTTATAACACGTACGTGTACGGTGTGAATGGCAGCAAGGTTGCTGGGTCGTCGTCACCTTCGGGTAGTGACTCCTCGCCCCTGCCATTCCTGAATACTGCCAAACACTTCCTCCTCTACATCTCTGCCTTCGCGTTCGTTTACCTCATCATGGGTCCCTCCGTCGCACCACAATACAGTCCTGTCGGGGGTGCGACGTACTACGACCGCGCAGCGTGGTCGAGTTTCAACTCTATGCAGGCACCTGGTGAAGGGTTTGGGTATGATGGTACGAGGGGTGTCTGGAACGTCGTGGAGAGGGTGGGGGTGGGGGCTGCGAGGATTGCAGGAGGGTGGCCGACGTAGGCAATCGTGCTGCTCATTTTTCGCCCGCTTTCGAGTGTGGTGGTTGCATTTGGCACTTGAGGAGAAAGGTCGGTTCTTCCACCACGTCATGCATGTTTTTTTTTCTTTGTTTCTCGTTCCATATGATTGTTTTTTTTTTCGTCCGTGCAGTGGTCACTCGTTTTGTTCGTCGCTTGGTCCGCCACCGAGTCAACTTAGTTTCCCCCATCCACTCGTTCTTTGTTCCCATCAGCGAGGTCGTGACTTAGTGCATTCGTATCGGTCGTTCGTTCCCTATTGCTATTTCTCTTCTATGCTGCTTAACTTGAATATCGCTGTGATGCGAAACTCTCGATAACGCCACAATACGGACAAAACACACTCCACTCTGCCTGCTACCTGCAATACCAATCACGGTGCTAGTATCATCACCTTTACGACAGTTTCCTCATCAATGTTTCCCCTCTCAATGGTCGTGTAGCAATATAAGTTTTGCTGCTGTTAAGTAATTACCAGAAACATGCAAACTACCTAGTACTTCAAGCTTCAACGGTGGGACCTCAGGCCTCAGGCTCGGGTGGATCAGTGCTTTCGACTAGTTTCATGGGCACTCACTAGCCTTGGACACCTGTTTGCATCAGGGCACAAAGTAATTGATCAGCATACCCTCAACAACAGAATAGGTGACTATAGCCCTGACGCCTCTGAACGACGAAGGTCTTGATGTCCACTTCCTCAGCCGAGCCTTCAGCTTTCCCGTCACTTCCATGAGTCCTGGAATGAAATTTACATGGATTGTGACATCGACAAGTTCTCAGCTTCCCCTCAAAGGCACCATTCAATGACCTGCTCCTTCGTTTCGTCACCCGGCTCACAGTGATCTCTTCCTTCCGCGGCGGATGATTGTCTCGTAGAAGAACATGCTTGGAGAACCCGAGTTCCTGGTGCATTTTTACCGATCATATGAGTTGGATATAATAGGGCCAAGACGTTACATTGATCTAAAGAAGCCCTACCGCGGCAAAACGGTGTACTGCTTGTCTGTCGCTGAAATCTCTTTAAGATGTCCTTGCCCCGACTCCCAGGTGTGTCTATCAGTATGAACTACACAACGTGCAGCTTTTACACTTACAGTGGTTGCCTGACTTTGAGCCATTTGGTTTATGTGCAACCGGTAGTTCACCCCCCATACTTGCAGCACTACCAGGATAATACCATGGCCGCCTTGAAAGCAGAAGAAAAATTCCCAGGGGATCACTTGATTCATTCCGTTGATGCGGTGGCAGGTGCAATTAGCCCATCATAAACCCACAATATCACTTACTGAAACAGGGGTTGCTTTCTGCTGGGGAGGGCTTCTGTCGCTTCCAGTAGCTTTGTATCAGGATGTAATACCGAGTGTCGACCAAAATTTCGGCAATACAGCTTAGAAAAGGCCCGAGACGGGTCACGTTGGGTATTAGCTACCGTCCACCTACTTTTTAAGGAAAAGCCTATTTTTCATTCATGTAGTTTGCATAACAATCAGGCATACGACAGACTGAAGTTTATCTACAGAAATATCCACGCACGATTAGAGCATTAGTGGTAAAGCAAGAACAGAACAGGACTATGACATTATCAAGATGGATAGTAGTATTGAAGAAAAAATTGAAGAGTGCAAAGCGGGGTTTATGTCAGATCTAACAGGTGTTCCGGGTTAGCACCTGCGTTCTTGTTAAGCATGCGCCCTCCTCCTGTGGTTGTTCAAACTGTTTCTGCGAGTAAAACTCATCCCGCAGTCGGGACATTCGAATCGTAATTCCAAATGCACCTCGAATACGTGCCGTAACAGGTTTCCTCTCCCCATCTGGGGCGAATCACAGGCCACCCATCTGCACGGCACCCTTGTTGCGTCATTTCCACTGACACCATGTGCTCTTAGATGTTCCGAGAACTCCGCCGGGAAAAGAACATGGCCGCAAGGCGCACCGCCGACTACCCACCCACAGGTGTGGGGTTGTTGAGCGCGGGGTTCAGCAAGGTAATTGAGCATCACGTGCTCGTCCTGAGGAGCATCAAGGCATCAGTGTGGCACTTCCTACGACTAAACGGAATTCACCTCGGCAGACCAGTCATCGTTGAACCGGGAATTGCTCTGGTTGTGAGACATGATTTGGATTGTAGGATTTGAGATGGCTGGGAGTACTGCTGCCTTGAGCCATATATACTCTCCAGTGACGCCGAGTGGACGTCTGGTCGTAATAAAACCATAGGGAGTCGGTCATAACGATGCAGGAACTCGTGGAGATGGCGGGAGCCTCCTGGCATAGTGTCCTGCCATTGGCAAAAAAATAGATTCGGTCCATTTGTGAAGGTGTACGCACAGGCCCCTTCTGTAGTTGGAATGTTTGCATCAAAATGGACAAATCAATGGAGGCCGATCGCGGAAAGGAGTCCAACGATCACGCTACACCACGAAGAGCCAGGTGTTCACAAATATTGAAGGCAACGCATTTTACATTGGCAGTGAAACGTCCCACCCACCATCTCCACTTACCGTCCAGTGCCGGGCCACAGACGACAAAGTTATGCCGGGGGAGAACGAAGTGGCAACAGCAAATGGAACGGTAGGGACGCCGCAGGCATATAGTGTCAGGTTGCCGAGTGACGCCATGGAGGTTTGACGCGTACATTTACCCTAAATGGATTGAAATGCACGTAAGGAAGATAGGCGGAATCGCGGATAATCACGAACAAATGAGTGTATACACGTACCTGCAATCTACCAGGTTGCATAGCGTGGGCCCGTTGGCCGGACAGGCGCTGATCATGGAGGTCGGCATATCAAGACATGTCCGGCCCAGACCGGAGGATCGGCCCCTCTCTTACCGCATCAGCGACCTCCACCGATACCCTCGGATCTCACGTAACTCAGGTGACCTACCGTTTTGATGACCATAACGTCCAATCATTGGCAAATGCTTTGGCAGATAGATTTGTGACCTGGTCTTTTACCTTGTAGCACAGGTTGGGTAGGACTTGTCGTTTTCATCTGAGACACCCTTCGGCGATGTTTTTTTTCCACTCGATCGTGAGACGACCGAGCCCGAGGCTTCCTACGAGGTAATTCCGGACCTTGCTCCTCCGCACAAGGAATTCCGTTAGTTTGCGGTTATATCTCATCAGTGAGGCCAGACCTGCATATTTTTACAGAAACTCAGCAGTCAGAAGGGATACTCGGCGTTCCACGCCTACGACCACCCCAAGCTCGGTTAATTCGACGTCCTACCGGTTGGCCGACAGACCCACCACAAATGCGGATTCTTTTGCATCACAATAGACGCCCTCTCCACAGCAGTCGTCCAACACCAACACGTGCCGCCGTACACTTCGAGAGCATACAACGTTTTGCATCACAGAGGTAACCGAGGGGTCCGCCAACCACGTGACCATGCATTGCCTGTCGGGTTTGGAACTTACATAATATTGAAAGTTGTCGCGCATACAATCCGTGAAACGTCGATTCGCATCACATGAATGGCCGACTCTGTCCTTTGAGCCGCTAGCTGATTAGGATTCGAATTTTTTGGCGGAGGCCTTCAAAAGAGCAAGCACCGTCACCTACATAACTCGCACTCGTTATGGGTTGCCACTGCTCAATTTCTGTCTAGTGCAGCATATATTCACAATGGGAGGTGCCTCTTGGTAATCCCTGCAACCATGTTAACGAAATCCATACTTCTTACGACAGCACGTACAGGTAGGAGCTGAGAGAAAAATAGGCCAATAACTGCCACAGAAATTCCCGAAGTCGAAGCCTTACAAGAAAGAAAAGTCGGTTCCTTGTCCTCAAATTCAGTGGCCTTTACTTAGCTTCCTCGTTGTCATCTCCTGGGAGCCCGCAGGCCCTACCTTCTCACTCGTCTTACTAGTTCATCGTCCTTTCCCTCTACCCATGCCCACTCGTGTCTTATCTCCCGGGTTGTCGCCTCCTTCCTGCCACTCAATTGACATAGCGATACATACCCTACTTGTGCCGTCTCTCCCATATATTCAGTGTTGATCCCGACCTTTTCGTTTTGTTCTGACCGTGAGTTGACTGGGCCAAAGGCACGGCAGTTCACGGGAACGAGCTACTTGCAGTCCCAGATCAGGAGAAAGCCAAGAGCCTCCAGCGTTCCATCAGAGTGATAACTTTCGGAACCAATCTGTACCCCATTCTTACTGTCCCTCGAGTCGCAGACCACGCACGGCACTTTAGGAATCCCATTGCCATGATTCGTCTCTACACCATATTGACGGCGGCGAACACCGGTGATTACCCCCCGCCGTACACTGCAATACCCCCGGGATATGTTAGTCGCCAACGAGCGACTTACCGAAGCGCTCGGCGTCTGCGCAGTCCCCCCTTGCAGTTGCTGCTCTTTCATCTCCATGGTTGGCCCGGGACTTTACTTTCTCGCGAGGATTCACACTATCGGCCATTTCTGTGACGAAATTGCCTTGGAGAAGATGTAGTTTCGAAATGATGTGCCACTACTTGATGGTAAGTGTAACGGGAAGAGTTCGGAAAATAGGGATCCGGGACAAGAATAGGCGGTTGCAGAACGTGGTTTAGTATGAGGTCTTATGTGCGCAATTCATGGGAGTGTATTAGCGATGGCTCGATCACAAGCCGTCCAACAGTATACTTACACTGGTTTTAGCTATGAACCCATCTGATGTTATAAAAATAATTCTCCGCAGTACAACAGAGTCGTGTAAGTTCCAAAGAGAATGATTACTTTGACGAACTATGTCAATACAGTGACTCAAAAAGGTAATGCACAGCATTACATAACTTTTTCCACGACCTGTAACTCCTCAACCACTGCATGAAATGCCATGATATTAGGCTCATCTTAAAGCCAGAATAGTGTACTTTTTAACCCAGTATCAGTAGCTTGAAGAAAATGAATGAATATAACACTATAGAGTGAAGACTGGAAAATGTGCTGTGCAATACTTTTTTGGATCCTGCTATTGACACAAACCTTTTTGGACAGTGGCACCAAATGATAAGAAATTGCTATGAAACTTTTTGGAGGTTGATACCCATGCAATGGGCTTGCAATTCCATATTATACTTGCAGAAAGGGAACCCTCATAACTTTGGAATTCAGCAATCTTTGAGGCTACCCCAATGTACATACCTAAGGTTGCTTTCTATGCTCAGTGAAATAAAGCTGTGATGAGGTGGGATTGTGAACATTATGTGCACTGATACCCCTAGTATTGGATATGGGACTTATTAGAGGGTGGCATGGCAGAAAACTGGATATATTGACATCCCTGTCCTGGTGCAAGGGGGGGTGGGGCAATAAAATGTATGGAGCATTGGGGTTTAAAGGCTACTAGCCCATTTCTGTGATATCATCTGGGTTCTACATGGTTAATAGAAACCCCATGCCAAATTCTAGGTCATATAGTTCACATCTCAGCTGTGTACAGGCCAAGAAGCCTCAGGATGGTAACTATTACACCAAGGATCTGCACAAGATAATTATTTCATTTCCAAGTCTACTCTTATGAGCTGAAATTGCCATATATTATGTAGGATGGATCCAACTGAAGTTGTTGGGACACATACCACTGCCATAGTTGCCATCTACAGCACCAGGGAGGCTGTTGAGACAGCCTTGGTCTGTGCAAGTTGAGAGCTTGCTGATTACATAATCTGCATATGATGTCACTGTGGCTCATTGGAGTATGACAAAAAAAAAAACAATGTCCTTGACACCCATCATCCTGCCTTGTCATGTCTGAGTAGTCCCATCTGTGTGATATGAGCCTTGCCTGTACCCCTGCACATATGATGCCAAACCTGCATTCTCAACAGGTTATGAGCCCTGCTTAGCAGGAAAAGCAGGCGAGGAGCAACTCCTATCTCACAAAAGCCAGACTACTGGGCACTATTGAGTTATAAGACTTGGACACATTGAAAGCACACATCAATGGCACTATAGGCACTCAAAAATGACCCCATCTGTGGTTTATGATACCACCAGATACTTGTGAGCATTGGGCCAGGGCCCAGCTGGCTCAGAAAAGGGGCTATCGAGGTGCCAATGATGCACAAATAATGTGCATAAAATATGCTGAAGGCCTCACTGAGTGCACCAGTGGAGGATCTTCAGAGGGCGAGGACATGGGTGACCCAATAAAATGCACACAAATAGAAATATGTTGTTGCTGTCAATGAACCTCGAGGAAAGTGTTCGCTTCACAAAGTTATTTGCCCACACCACTCCTGAATAAAAAGTGCTATAAAAGCAGGTGCATAGGGAGTGAGGACAAAAATAATAAATGGATCAAGCGCACATGTGTGGTTTGATCATAAAGGGATGTGCTGACCAATGGAAGCGATGTAGAGAAGAGAGGGAAAAGACCCTAGGAATAGGTCAAAGTCTCCTAGTGAGAGAGGGGGGTGAATTCGACCCAGGAGGCTTGAGTTGCCTGGTGTAGAGTCAAGGAGTAAGCAGAAAAGACTGAAAAAAACATGCCCTGAAATCCAAATAAAACCCAAGATAACGTCTACTGAGTGTCTAGGGAGGGAGAACTAAAATTCCAAGTCTGTTTCATCTTATTTCTGGCTTCTCGTCTGGGGTAGCACGTCTGTTGTTATTCTAAGTATGTACAGTACACTCGAAGTACTCGCGCAGGCTTACATAAGCCACAACGCGCGCAAACACTAAGTAAAAAGACAAGAAAAGATAAAAGAAAACAAATCAGTAAGTAAAAACAATGAAATAAATGAAATCTCCTGGTAGGGAGGATACTTTCCCTACATCCGAGGGTGGCTTTAAATAATGACTGTCCCCAGTCATCACCTACCGAGCTGTATCATAATCTGAGGCAAGGGTATCATCCTCGAAACAAAACTCTAGCTAGAAATGTGAAAATGCAAGCTCGAAACAAAACAAACCACATAAAAGAAACAAAACTACTACTCAGCTGAAGGGGGAATGCAGTTAAAGCGACTCGAGGGTGAATCGAAGGGGGAACGAAGCTTGGGGGGAGCTCGAGGGTAGCTCGGAGGGGACCACTCGACCCTTGAAGGGGACTGGGTAGCTTGTGACCTCAAAGGATTCCTCGGAGTCATCTCGGGTCGAACTCGAGAGGTGGCGAGGGGTGGAACTGATCCTGAACTCAAAGGAGGGAAATGTACCCAAGAAGCCAACCCTCCTGGGCCACGAGCGAGGGCCCAGAAGTCCAAACAAGCCTGTAATGTGCACCCGAGCGCCTCACGAGGGATCTCCTCACCTGTGGTAGCACAATGCAACCTCGAACCACCCCACACTTTCCTGCCACTAGATACAAGGCAAAAACTCCGCACTGTGCTCGAATGTGCCCCTCGCAACCACAGAAGAAACAAAAACCAAATCTTCGAGGCCAAACTTGGTGCCTCAGGACCTCTCAATAGGCAAAGGGATACCTGCTCGAAGCCATAGCCTCTCGAAGGGGAAGCGAGTGACCTGACACTCTTGAAAGGGACTCAAAACTCACAGGGGCAGGGTTCGACAGTGGGGCTGGGGTCCCTCGAAGCAAGCAAGACCTCCCTGGACATGACCCACAACAGGGGACAGGACGAGGAGAGTGCCTCGAGGGAGGCACGAGACAGGACGAGCTCTTCGAGGGGGTGTTCAAGGACTCACAAGGTTGATGAGAGCGAGTCAAGGCAAAACTGAGGTCATGAGCCCTAGTAGACATGAACTGGGAATGAGGGGGGAAAACCTTTGTACTCTCCAAATGGTCAACTCGACATGGACATGACCATTGGTCCTCTCTCGAGCCTCGAAGCGAGTTCAAAGCTGACTCACCAGCCTGCTTATCCAGGACACACCACCGTGGCTGAACCACAGTGTGCCACGAGCCTGCATTAGTGACTCAGCGAGGGGATGAGCTGCTCAAAGCATGCTCAGGGGAAGGAGGGGGAGTCTTCAAAGGTCGAGGGCATGCCTCGAAGGGGGAATGAGGGGGAAGCTTCGAGCTTGAGTGTGCCTCTCCCTGGGAGCATCTTCTAGAACGAGACCGAGAGTACTCCACAGGGGTGTCTGATGGGGAACTGATCAAGGGCGAGTGCATGTGCTGAGAGGGTTCCTCAGGGAACTCGCGAGCTGATGAGGCATCCTTCAAAACTAGATGAGGGGGTGAGCGGCCTACCCCCTCCTCGATAACCTCCTTTGTAACACAAACAATGACCTCAACAGGCCACAGGTGGCCCAACTCAAACAGGGGGTACCTGGATGCAAGCCTCCTCAAAACCTCAAGCTCGACTTGTGGTGGGAGGCCTCGAAGGAATAGCTGGCCTCAATGGCTCAACTCCAAGACATTCCAACTCACCAGGGCCAAGAACAAGACCTGGAAATGACGAAGGTAGTCCCCTAGAGCTGCAACTGAGCTTAGCTCACTGCAACGAGTCCCCTCGAGGAAGGTATAGAACTCCTCGAAGTACTCAAGGACATCCTTGACTGGCTCAATCTCAGGGTACTGGAGAGTCACGAGCGCCTGGAAGTTCTCCCATCGCTCGAAGATTGGTGCGCTGGCCACAAGATAGCTCCAGAGCCTTCCAGTGTGGGGTGGTGCTCTGTCGATTGCAAACTGGATGAGCAACAAGGTATCTGTTGCGCCCTGGGCCTTACCATACTCCACTATGTCCTCGAGGTAATGTGGCAAGTCCTCAGCCTGCCCCAAGAACTCTGGGGGGGACTCAAGTGGGGCTCGAGACAGTCTGGATGCTTCTTCCATCATGAGTAGTATATACGAAGCTCAAGAGAATATATATCACGTCGTAATTGATAATTGACAGCAGTACCAGGGTTAAACGCAAGCCTCGACTGTCAACAGTCGGTCTTGAAGGGTAAAACAAAGAGATGGGGTCGCCTCGATGCAACCTCGAACGTCTATGGGGGGTTGGGGGTGTGGCAACGAACCACGAAGGGGGGAGGAGGATGCAGAAACCTTGTATGATATGTCTCAAGGTGGTTTTGACCACCAAAACTGAAGCTAGTCACCGTTGTGACTCGAACACTTACAGTGACTCCAAAAACCCTTTCCATGTTTGCCCTATTTTCAGTGCATGCAGTGTACTGCTAGACACATGGAGAATCACACTAAGCTTTGGTGGAGTCATAAATAGTACATAGTCCTGGCTGCAATTTGGCTCCTAGGTCACGTGATTTCATTCACATGGTCCAGAGATATGGCCATTTTAAAACAGCATGTCCATGGAAAGGGTTTTTTCACTTTTGAATTGGTAACTAAGATCTTATTCAAAACATCCAATAATTGCTATTGTTTGGTGATACAAACAAAGATACATGTGTAAACAATATGTCTGAGTTTAAAAAAATTCAAATACCTCTTTGTTCCCAACTACCATTATGGTCAGACCCCTTTCTCTTACTCAGCAAAGCACCATTCTCTCTTTGCTTGACTCTGGCCATTCTGGTAAAGCTATTGCCAAGCAAATTGGTGTCAGCCCCTCTACTGTATCCAAACTTCATTCTAAGAGGTGTTCTAGCCTTCCTAAGGCCCTTGGAGGCCATCCTTCTAAGCTTTCCCCTGCCAATATTTGCCATGCTCAACATCTTATTACCTCTGGCAATGCTGAAAATGCAGTTCAAGTCACCAAAGCCCTTGGAAACATCAACAACCAGCCTCTCTCTGCTAATACTGTTCATCATCACTTGAAAAAATCTGGTATGAAGTCTGTAGTCAAGACCAAACGTCCTATTCTCTCAGCCAGACATCGCAAGGCTTGCTTGGACTTTGCTTATACCCACAAGGACTGGACTATAGAGGACTGGAAGAGGGTTGTATGGTCTGATGAGACCAAGATTAATCACCTAGGGTCAGATGGATGCAAGTGGGCTTGGAAAAAGGCTGGGGAGGGACTTAATGATAGGCTGGTACAAGGAACTCTCAAGTTTGGAGGGGGTTCCTTGATGATGTGGGGGTGTATGACTTGGGATGGTGTTGGCTATGCTACAAAGATTGATGGTAGGATGGATGGGGACCTTTACCTTCAGATTTTGAAGGATGAGCTTCAACAAACATTGGAGCATTATGGTCTCAATCCATCTGATACAATCTTTCAGCAAGACAATGATCCCAAGCATACTTGCAAAAAGGTTAGAGATTGTCTAGAAGAGCAGGAGTTTGGGACCATGGTATGGCCTGCACAGTCTCCTGACCTCAATCCCATTGAACATCTCTGGGGTTGCCTGAAAAGAAGGCTTGCAGGGTATGAAACCCCCCCTAATGGGATTCATGAGCTATGGGAGAGAGTTCAGGTGGAGTGGGAGGGGATTTCAGTGGAGGAGTGTCAGAAACTAATTGAAAGAATGCCTAGAAGGGTTGAGGCAGTGCTTAGAGCAAAAGGTGGATATACCAAGTACTGATAATATGCAAATACCCTTGTAAATTCAAAAGTGAAAAAACCCTTTCCATGGACATGCTGTTTTAAAATGTCCATATCTCTGGACTGTGTGAATGAAATCACATGACCTAGGAGCCAAATTGCAGCCAATACTATGTACTATTTATGACTCCAGCAAAGCTTAGTGTGATTCTCCATATGTCTGGCAGTACACTGCATGCACTGAAAATAGGGCAAACATGGAAAGGGTTTTCGGAGTCACTGTAACTCTCAAATTTGCAGCCTCGCTCGACTGCAATATGCACAAGAAAAATGATGATATAATGTCTGGTTATGTCTATGAACGAAGCAGGTGCGTCTAACGAAGCGTCTGTGTCACAAGTGTGTCTTGAAGGGCTCAGGTTTGTCTGGGAGTCTTGAAGCGTCTGGGGTCTCAAAGGGGCTGACAGCATCTCGAAGGGGTGGTCAACTGACTCTAAGATGATGGGGAAGGGTTTCCTACAACTCAAAATGGCTCAAAACGCAACCAGGAGGTGCCAGGGAGCTAAGCTGTGGCAGGGGAGGAGGACAGCAGTGTGTTGGGGAAGAACCGCTCGACGGAGTTCTACAAAACTTTGGGAGATGGTAGAGGTGGGCGAGGAGAAGTGGGCGAGCGAAGAAATACGAAAAACGGCGCACCCAGTCCTGAGTTATTCCAGTTTTCATCCTACAGAGCCTTTCTCCACAAAAATAAGAATATCTCTGGAAGTACTGAAGCAGACGCGACGAAAAAGGCACCGTTCGAAGGGTCTCGTCGAGTAGAATCAGAATCCTGAAAAGTGAGAGGTGTGGCACGTCCAGTCACGAGAAAACACGTGCACGAGCTCAGAGGTAGGGGAGAAGTGGGGTCACCAAGCAAAACAGCCCCCTCGCGGTGGGCTCCAGTTGTAGGAAAAGAATGAGAATTGCTGGGGATGGGTGGAGATGTCTGAAGGAGGAGAGAACTTCCAAAGGGGCTTCTATAGCCTGGAGAGAGATACTGTCTGGGGACATCTGAGGCTGTCTGAGGCTGTCTAGACACAGAGAGAGGCCACTCTCGACCTTCTCAAACTTGAACTCAAACTCAAAACTTGTGACTTGAAACTTGATTGTTAGAAAGGTAAGTACATGCCCAGTAGGTAAAAAAAATGCTGACTAAGCAATAAAACCTCGCACTAAAGTAATAAACATAAAAGAAATAGAAAATCAAGTTAGAATATGAGAAACACAGAATAAAAATGAAATCTCCTGGTAGGGAAAACCCATTCCCTACATCTCCCCATCACTTAGATACCAACTGTCCTCAGTTGAGGTCCAGCCAGCCCTAGGATACCTGCAAACCGCCCAAAACCGCTCGCATCCAGAAAACTCGAAACCTCTGGGCAACCGCTGAAGCAGACACAACGTGTGACCCACCGTCTGAAAGCTCCCATCAAGTAGTGTATGGTGCCAAAAAATCGAGAGGGACGGCGGTGGGACGAATGGGATACAGCACACGCACGTCGAGGGACAGTAGAGGAGGGAAGGGGGGAGCGCCGCTGAACAACGGCTCGGGTTGTCGACACAAAATCGCGGGAGACAGTAGGGGACACAAGGCAGAACATGCAGGAAAAGGAATTATACTGATTGGCCCACCCGTCCCTGAGAAACACGCAAAATGGTCCATAGTGCTCCCCACGAGCCAAACCTCGAATATCTCCGCAGCCCAGTTGATGACAACGTCGTAAGATACGCCGTTTGAGAGCCCTCATCGAGTAGTATACGGTCCTCGAGAAGCGAGAGATACGGCGGCGAAATGGGGGAGAAAGGCGCTGGCCACAAATGGGGGAAGGAGGAGAACAAGGTGTTGGCGAGCAACGGTGAGGCCGGTGGACATGAAACCTCGGAAGGTGGCTCTACACGAACAGGAGAGCCCGGCACAAAAGGAATCTCACCGATCGGACCTTCCGAACCCGAGTTATCGCCAATGTTGTCTCGTACCCCTCCAGAGGCGGACTTCGCCATATCTCGAAAGCGGCTGCACAGAATTCGCTGAAAGAGAATTCAACGGGGTCAGCTTGGCGGAAAGAACGCGGGTACCAATTTTCGAGAGAAACGGCTGAGAAACGAGGGAGATATGGCGCCAGGAACATATGCCAGTGTGCCCGAATGCAGAAAAGTGAATATCTCAGGAACCGCTGAGCGCGTCACCGTAAACCACACTCCCAGATAGCTGTGAGTGAGTAGTACCGCCGTGCAAAAATTCGAAAGGCCCAGCATAAAAACGGGCGAGATACACCATCCTAACCTCCCCAACCCTGTTCAAACACAAAGACTCGAATAACTTCGGAACCACGAACGCGTGCGCTACGTCTTGGATATCGTCTGGTAGGGTTCGTCTAGTAGAGGCACGTCAAAAAAAAAGCGAACGATTCGGGCCGGAATTGAACGAGTTATGCCCCAAACACGGTAGGGGGTAGGAGGAAGGGTATGCACCGACGAATAAAGGGTCAGCGGGGCGGCACAAAATGAAGGAGGACGCTCAAGGGGAGTGGGGAGAGCCTGGAGAACAATGAATTGAGGGGATACATGCACCCAATCCCGAGATATTCGCAAAACTGATCTGAGTCACCTCTACCCACAAGAATCCCGATTTCTCGACAACGGCTGCACCAACCCAGACACAAGGTACACCGTTCGAAAGCGCTGAGCAAGTAGTATTATGTCCCAGAAAATCGAGAGGCATGGCGAAGATCCGGGGAAGATACGACGCAGATATGGTGTGGGGCAGCAGGATGGGGAAGAAGAAAACGCCGCCGTGGGGCAACCACTGAGGCAATCGATACAAAACTGGAGGTGGTGGTAGAGGGCACCTGGGAGGAGATGATGAAAAAGGAATCAGGCCGATTGGACCATCCAGTCCCGAGATATCCGCGACGCCGTGTCATACTCCTCTGTACATGAAAAACTCCTGTATCTCCACAACCAGTGAGCGCGTCACCACAAAAAAGGTATCACCAGGTAGCTGTTGACGAGTAGAGCCACCATGCGAAAAAGCGAGAGTTCCGGCGTGAAAACGAGCGAGATACACAATCTCGACCTCCCTACCCTGCTCAGACACAAAAACTCAAATAACTCCACAACCGTGAATGCGCGTGCTACGTCTTTTATATCGTCTGGTAGATGTCGTCTAGTAGAGTCACGTCTGAGAAAATCGAGCGATTCGGTCGAGAGTTGCATGAGTGACAGTCTAACCACAGTAGGGGGGAGGAGGGCGGCATCACGTTGGTGAGGAACCGCTAGGTGGAATTCTACAGAACTTCGGGAGGTGATAGGGACGTGCAAGGAGAGTCGGGAGAACGAGGAACCGGAAAAAACGGCGCACCCAATCCCGAGATATTCCCAAATTTCGTCCTACAGTGCCTTTCTCCAAAGAACGGGAGATATCTCCAGAGGCGCTGAGCCAATTGTGACAAAGGGTATACCATTTGGAAGGTCTCGTCGAGTAGATCCCGAATCCCGATTTGCGAGAGGGATGGATGAGCGGTGGTCAAGATATCGAGTCGGCGAGGTGGGAGATGACAGAGGCATGCAGCGGCCTAACACTCAGTAAGGGGAAGCTCGAAGAATGATATATTCATGAAAAAAAAAAAAAAAAAAAAAAGAATAAACACAATAAAAAGATCCCAATGGGCTAAAGTGGCCCCCTGTCTACTCAGTACAGCCTGCGCAAAGGCTGAGGTGTGCGGCTGCAGCTGTGCGACCTTCTCGAGTGGGTTGATGTGTGACTGCTACGAGACTGTCAAGTATCATAGAAGGCAGAGGACACCACTCTGTCGACTAGCCAGCTGGTGGGCCAGACTGGGATGGGCTCATCCCTTGAGTTTTCTGGTAAGCGCGAGTATGTGAGTCATGGTGCAGGTGACGGCAAGTGGTAGTACCAGTAGTCATGGAAATCGCAGGAATCACAGCTGTGTGGCCTACTCGAATATGAGTACAAATGCAGGTCGTCAAGATCACGAGAGCGAGAATGAGAGCAGGAGCAAGGTCAACCATGAGAGTAAGAGCGGGAATCACGGGAATCGCGGCTGTGGGGCCTATCCAAATACAAGTGCTGATGCCTATGACCATCATTGGGTGAACTCTCGAAGTACGAGTGAGATGGCGACCGTGGGCAGCCACAGCCACGAGAGTGAGACCGAGAATGACCGCGAGAGTATCTTGCAGGTAGAGACTGAGGAGGTGAATGAGGGCAGCACAACAAGCCATCACCTGAGCTCAAGGACACAGTATGTGTTCGAGTGGGGCCCTGGGGTTGCACCGGCACTGAGTGACAACTCGGCCCTTCCACTAGTGAAATCATTTGGGTCTGTGGCATTTGGCTACCCACATCCTCCAGAGATATGAGCCAGCCTGGACTCAAGGGAGGGATTTGAATATCCATAGACCGATTTCCTAGATCCCAGCTATCCAGACAGTCCTTGAGAGTGCGCCCGGGTACTTTGTGCGGTATCTCTTGTCCTGTAGGGAGTACAACACGACCATTCACTAATAAACATTTTCCCACAGCCAAATACTCCTTGCACGAATCACAGTTTGCTCAAATATGACCTGACTGGCCACAGAAAAAGCAAAATGAGTACAAACGACAGGGTGAGCGACTGTCTGAGGCGGGTGGTGGCTGTGCGTGCGAATTACGGGCCTCGAGGGGGCCTCGACAAGACTCGAGAAGTGACTTGGCTTGGGAGGCAACTCGAATTATGTCATCGAGGAACCTTCGAAGTTCCTCAGGGCGCCGAAGGAAGCTCGAGGCTTCGGAAGAACCAGTACTTGGGGTATTCAGCCCTTGCATGATGTCAGGCAGGGAATTTGAGTGATTATAGCAATGTACAAGGGAATATTCCGAGGGAAAAGATGAACACGAGAGCGAGACTGAGGCTGAAACTGTGAGAGCACAAGCAAAAACTGAGAAAATGAGACCTGAAACTGCAAAAACGAGACTGAAACTGATGAGAGTAGGGTACCAGACTAAGACAGAAGCCCCTCGTGGTGGGCTCCAGTTGTAGGAAAAGAAGAGGGAAAAGACCCTAGGAATAGGTCAAAGTCTCCTAGTGAGAGAGGGGGGTGAATTCGACCCAGGAGGCTTGAGTTGCCTGGTGTAGAGTCAAGGAGTAAGCAGAAAAGACTGAAAAAAACGCACCCTGAAATCCAAATAAAACCCAAGATAATGTCTACTGAGTGTCTGGGGAGGGAGAACTAAAATTCCAAGTCTGTTTTGTCTTATTTCTGGCTTCTCGTCTGGGGTAGCACGTCTGTTGTTATTCTAAGTATGTACAGTACACTCGAAGTACCCGCATGGGCTTACATAAGCCACAATGCGCACAAACACTAAGTAAAAAGACAAGAAAAGATAAAAGAAAACAAATCAGTAAGTAAAAACAATGAAATAAATGAAATCTCCTGGTAGGGAGGATACTTTCCCTACAGCGAACAGAGGAAAATATGCTGAAGTATTTTCCTCTAAAAAGATAGAGTGCCACCATTTTGAGGCGACAAATGGCACAATGACCATCAATAAAATGTAAAAAATATCACAAAACCACACAAGTGAGTGGTATTTAGCAGAAAGGGTGAGTGCTGTGTGTTGGTATCGCGAAGTAGATACCGGCATCTCGTACAATGAACTCCAAGGTGGCTGAATATTCCATACTGTAGTAGACTATTCTAGAATAATGTTCTCACACAGTATAAATACCCGAGCCTATAGGGCGAGGGAAATAATCAATTATCTTATCAATCATTCTCACGATCAAGCCTATACTCTACAGGTTATGAGCCCCGGCTCGTCGCTATAAACACTACCTCTATCGAACGCTATCTAAAAACTTCGCGTCACTATGTCGGGAAGCGCCGACAACTTTGTTAACGTAACAACAAATACAAACAACGCTAATGGAGCTGGTAGTAGGGTACGAAACCTCGGCGCCATCTCCTCCTACAAAGTAGATACACTTAAAGACAACAACTGGCACGCATGGCGAATTAGAATGCAAAAATTCCTATGCTTGCATAAAGTCTTTAAGTACGCCGAGGGGAGCTACCCAAAGCCGGAGGAGAACTCGAGCAACAGTGCCGAGATAACGGCGTGGGAAGAAGAAGACCTTATCGCGCAAACCCTCATATTAACAAATATAGATGACCAACAAATGGACCACGTTATGCATGCCGAGACGGCGGCACAAATGTGGGAAAATTTGAAAATGGCTCATCAGACACGCAGCGTTCAAACCGCTCTCATAGCAAAGAGAGAATTATTGAATGCTAAGTGTCCCGAGGGTGACAATATCGCGATGCACATTAACAAACTCAAACGTATGCGGAATGACTTGTCAGCCATGGGGAAACCGGTCCCCGACGACGAGTTCAAGGACATTCTATTATTAAACATGCCGGAGTCCTGGACAACGTTTACCACATCGTATATGGCAGGCCGGATAGCCGGGAAAGGAGTGGATTCGGTCACAGTGGAAGAGCTTACCGCGGTACTGGTAGACGAATTCAAACGAAGGCAGGGGACTCCGCAAGATCAAACATTATTTACTCAAAGGAAAGTAAATAACAAGCGGAAAGAACCTACAAAAGTCTGCAGTATCTGTGGACGCGATAACCACACTACTGACAAGTGCCGTTATAAGGGGAAACCCAAATGCGGCTATTGTCAGAAGTTAGGTCACACGGAAGACGACTGCTGGAAAAAGCACGGCAGGTCGCCTAAAAAGGCTAAACCCGGGCAGGCTAATTTTGCCTCGATCACGGAACTGCCTACGCGTGACATACAGGACGACGAACAGGTACTACACGCAGATGGGAACTGGACATCTAGCAGTAGTAGTACTAATACTAATAATAGCGCATTCAATGTATCGTACGAAGGAATAGACGAGCGCGTTGAATGGTACACGTGGGTAGCCGACTCAGGGAGTACGGCACACATAGCAAAAGATAAGATAATGTTTAGGGAGATGGTCCCTATACAAAAAGTGATCCGGGGTATCGGAGATCACACAATTACAGCGTACGGTGTCGGGACAGTCATGCTACAGGCACGTATAGGTAACAAGACTTCCGTAATTACCTTGCGGAACGTATTGTACACCCCCGACGCCATACATAATTTAATTTCATTAACGCGCCTTGATAAGGAGGGCGGCTCCTCTGTCTCCGGGGGAGGACAAATGAAATTATATGATCAAAAACATAATCTATTTGCGATAGCTACTTTACATGAAGGGATATACGAACTACGCGTCCGCAGGCATGAACCTGCAGAGCGCGCGTACCAGGCAAGAACCTGGGATGAATGGCACCGGCGTTTCGGGCATGTTGGAGTCAAAGGACTCCAACGCCTTCAATGCGAGCGGTTAGTAGATGGACTTACCGTGGCGCCATCTCCGATTGTTGATTGTCCTGCGTGTATCGAAGCTAAGCAAACCCGAATCCCGTTTCCAGAAAAGTCCGCGCCGAGGAACACACAGCCGGGTGAGATGATTCACACCGATGTGTGGGGACCAGCTCGAATAGAAGCCCTAAGCGGGCGCGCGCGCTGGTATATATCATTCATCGACGATGCAACACGCTATTGTGAAGTTAGATTTATGGTTAGTAAAGGGGAGGCGTCAAATAAATTGAAAGAATACCTCACGTACCTCGAACGTCAACTGGGACGTCGAACGAAGGTCGTGCGCGCCGATAACGGAAAAGAATATATCAATAACGAACTACTTACCTGGTGCCGAGAGACCGGCGTAGACCTCCAAGTCACTGCTCCCTATTCACCAGCCCAGAACGGTATCGCCGAACGTTTTAATCGAACGTTGGGAGAGCTAGCTCGCGCCATGAGGATTGCAGGACACATTCCTGCATTCCTCTGGCCCGAGGCAGTCACCCACGCGGCGTACGTCCGTAACCGTTCCCACACACGAGCGTTGGCGGGAGCGACTCCATACGAGAGGTGGATGGGACATCGTCCCGACGTGTCGCATTTCCAGGAATTTGGTTGCCCTGTGTGGATAATGAATGAAAGCGTCAGTATCAACAAACTGGATGCTAAGTCCACACAACTCACCTTCGTGGGTTTCTTAGACGGCCCCCGCGCTGTCCGTTTCTATGATGCCCGCACCCGATCCATCAAAACTTCTCATAATTTTCGTTTCCTAAAAGATCCTGTCAGTACGCCAAAAGTTCCACCCACCTTGACAGACGGTATGCCGCGCGAGGGGGAGCCGGAGCCCAAGGACGTGGCTGACAAGGACGCGCTGGATACTGAAAATAATAGAACAGAAGCTAAAAGAGATCAAGAGCGCGTCAGTAAATGAAAACGGACAGACGACGAAAGAGATACTCACCAAAGGAAAAGCACAAGACCCAAGGTAGTGAAGGACTACCGGGCACTCAATGACCCTATGCCGGAGTTGTCAGATAGCGAAGGCGACGACTTACCGGAGTTATCCCGAGACCCCGACGAGGGAGAACTCGAGGAAAGCCCTGCAGAACGGTCAGTGTTAGTATGTGCAGCACTAAATGAAAGTGGTGCCTTACCTGACAACCCGAGAACGCTGAAAGAGGCGCGTGACTCACCCGAATGGTCGGAGTGGGAAAAAGCTGTCAAAATAGAAATAGATCAGCTACACCGAATGGGGACGTGGGAACTGACAGACTTACCAAAGGGTAGGACGCCAGTATCCAACAAATGGGTTCTCGTTCGGAAATACAATAAAGAAGGGAGATTAGAAAAGTATAAGGCGCGCCTGGTAGCAAAAGGGTACTCACAAATACCGGGGATGGATTATACGGATACATTCTCACCGGTAGTGAGGCTGGAGACAATAAGAGCAATAATAGCGTTAGCGGTTTCCCAGGACTGGGAGATCCAACAGATGGACGTAAAGGGGGCTTACCTAAATGGCAAGCTAAAAGAAGAAGTCTATATGAAACAGCCCGAAGGCTTCGAGGACGGTACACAACGCGTGTGCCGGCTAATAAAAACATTGTACGGGCTGAAACAATCCGGAAGAGAGTGGAATCTCGAACTCAATAGACAGTTAGTGCAAGGAGGGTTTAAACGCCTATGGTCAGATCCCTGCGCATATGTCCGACGGACGGCAGAGGGAATAGAAATCATCACAGTATGGGTTGATGATCTCCTACTGTTCACATCGCGACAGGGGCTTATGACATCATTAAAAGCACAACTGCAATCTATGTTCGAGGTTACCGACCTCGGAGACCCGAAGAAAATTGTCGGTATAGAAATCACGCGAGACCGGGCAAAAGGTACTTTATTAATAAGTCAAACCCGGTACATAGAGTCTATACTACGGGCGCAGGGATTAGAGAGCGCGAACAGTGTGAAAACACCTGCGGACACGAAGGTTCAGATGTTCCCGGAGGAGGAACGGGGAGAAGCGACTAACCAAAATAAGTATGCTTCCCTGATCGGATCTTTGATGTATGCCGCGGTTGCCACACGGCCTGACATCGCCTACGCTGTAAATAGATTGGCATCATTCACAGCGAACCCAGACTTAAGGCATTGGGTTGCGGCCAAAAGAATATTAAGGTACCTACAAGGGACAAAGGACTACGGTATAGTGTATAGAGCAAAGGAAGGCAGTACTACTACCCAAATATTTCAAGGGTACGTAGACGCAAGCTTTGCCAATACTGAGAACCGCGCGTCTATCACGGGCTATGTATTCTTAGCTCAAGGGGGAGCCATTGTTTGGGGCTCGAAGAAGCAAACCTTAATCGCGCTGTCAACAACCGAAGCGGAATATGCCGCGCTGGCTAAATGTACTCGAGAGTGCGTATGGCTACGAAAGCTATATGCAGAACTAGGGTACAGACAAATAGAGCCTACTAAGATACTGACAGACAGCGAGGGAGCCCGAGCTCTAGCATACAATCCTCAGTTTCACGCCCGGACGAAACACTTCGACATATCTCATCACTACACGCGTGAGAAGATCGACCAAAAGAAGGTCGAGATTTGTCATTGTCCGGACAGGTACCAAACGGCAGATATATTTACCAAAGCGCTACCTAGGGACAAGCACGAGAGGCATACCCGAGAGATGGGTATGACCCCGGCTTGAGGGGGAGTGTTGGTATCGCGAAGTAGATACCGGCATCTCGTACAATGAACTCCAAGGTGGCTGAATATTCCATACTGTAGTAGACTATTCTAGAATAATGTTCTCACACAGTATAAATACCCGAGCCTATAGGGCGAGGGAAATAATCAATTATCTTATCAATCATTCTCACGATCAAGCCTATACTCTACACTGTGCAAGGGGGAGCTATGGGCTGCACACACTATTGCATGCCAGCACTCGAGCCCAGCCTTATTAACTCTCGCAAATAACAAATCGCACCTATGGTGACCAATTCATTTCGAGTTCACCCAATATGATAACAGTTACAGGCCAAAGCGAGAGCCATGCCACTTACTGAAACAGTACCCCAAAATTAAAATGTGAAGACAGGCCATGTGCTGCTCATGAGGGGGAGTACAAACACCATAGTACATGAGCAACAATAGCCACCCCCACATAAAACAATGCAGTGCTAAAAGGCACTCAAACCCATAAAAGGGACAAAAAGGTCAAATGAAAGAAATGGTCAAACAAACTGACCAGGCTTCTCATAAATGCTTCCATGAA
>JANFAE010000849.1:0-25482 GCA_024613145.1 Pisolithus marmoratus | reverse complement strand
AATTGACTCCTCTTCAAACACGTTCCTCTGTGCCCTCCCCTCTTGTGGACGGGCCTTCCTCCATTACGTCTAGCCAAATACCCTTTTAACTTCACACTAACCGCCCTCTCTCATGACCGGTCATCTTATTGCCCTTCGGCTCACGAGTACCGCGCACCCTCGTGGGTCGCACTTATAGCCGACCATCTCGAGGCGTACCTTGGGTCTTCTCGACCGCGGAGCCATCCATGACGCACAGCAATATCTATGAGTTATCCAAGGGACACTGCAAACCTCTTACAGTCCTTGGTCGATCTCGACAGGTCAGACGCGCAGGAACAAAGTGCCGTGAATCCCTGATGCCTCTCTCGAGATTGATCGCACACCTGCATTCCGCTACCCGCTCTGGCTGGGGGTGGGAAACTCCGCAATCTTTTTCATTACTATGTAACTACTCACGTCGCTATCCTCTGACATCACTTTCTGTGGTGGAAAAGCATTCGGCCGATATCAACGGCTGCACAACCGCCCTCGTCTCTGCCGCGAATGACCGGAAGAAATCCCAAAGTGAGCGCTGCTATGTTTAAAAATGTCCATGCAAACACCACAGCCTGCCACCTGACTACTGTAACAGTGTAACGTAACCGTCATCTGTCGCAGACTCGTAGGGCGACGTCTAACGAAACCCTACCTCCCATTTGGCGATGGCGGAAGAAGTAATGATATTCTCCATCTCACAAATCAAGCTGAGCGTATTCTAGGACCAGTGGCAGTCCCTCTATTCACCCGTCCATGTTACACGTTTCGGCACGCATCAAGCTTCTCAGGCGTTCCCTCTCCCTCATACGCATATAGTTGCACCACTTGTCTATTCCTCCGACGCATCGGATGCTCTCCATAGCATTGATGTTCTGGACTGAGGCGGGACTGCACGGTGCGATATTTGATGGCTAAACTGGGAAAGGAGGATATAGCAAGTAGGGTTCGTTGTATAATCGCATTGGCGTGGATTGTTGTCAGGGAAGAGGGAGGGAGTTGTTGAAGGCGTGGAAAGTTCTGAGGTCTAGATCATTACTACTATAATGTCCTTCATAACCACTAAACAAACTCAGCAAATGGGCATCGCACGTTCTCAGACTTGTCTGGCGACACTGCTTGAAAACATACCATCAGTATTCTAGACTCTTGGACTCAACACCGCTCCGGGCGCAATCCTTACCACTTGTCACCTTCCTGACACCTGCTTGAGCACAGTCATGGAACCACGCACCGACAACAGTCATTACATGCCAGGGCGGTGTTGCAGCTTCATTCGCAGCATGGGCTGCTCACGCTATCGGTGTTAGACTTAATGCCAGTGATGCTTGACCGCTAAAACATTACAGCTATTGAGTCTCCCGGAATTGGCGCCTACCAAAGCCGATTTTCAAGACATCCGAAAGTTTCGTCCTGACGCGTCGGGCGCCAACGAAAAGTACACAGTCGAGATTAAGCTGGTACGGAGTCAAATAACACCGTGCAGCGCAGCCACAACAACTCGTAACGTGAATCCACGGACTCCGCAAACTGTTAGTCGCTATGAGCGATACTATCACGCCTTAGTACCCTTTAGGTGTGGTTGTTGAGTATTCCGCCGTCAAAGCATTAGACGCCACTTACTAAAAGTTTTCCAACCCGTGAAGCGTCATGGAAGCCATGGGAGGGTTATTCTTCGTGTTAATGTCTCCTCCTTCCTCCTCACCACAAACCCACATTCAATATATAATCTCATCGCTGGTCGATTATCCTCCTGTACCTCCACCCAGATCTCCTTCGCAGGAACGCTAGCAATGACGTGCAAGAGCATCGCGCGACCAAAACCACGTCGACGGAAGGCCTCTTCTACACCAAATCCAGTGATGAGGACGCGAAGCTGCTCCTGGTCATCGACCAAGTGGGTGAGTTGGATATATTCAACGGCTGTGTTTGTCTGCCCACAAACCCAAGCAAAAGTGATCTCATGGTTAACGAGATCGGCTTTAGCCGGATCAGTTGAAGCAAAGTATTCATCACCGTCAACGATACATGAACCAGTGAGAAACTGAGTGGCATAGCACCTCGCAAAAGCAAGCAAGCGGTCCCAACGTGTTGGGATAAAAGAGAGAGCGAGAGCGGTGCCTTCGGATGACCACTTTGCTGCAAGTTCGGATGCGTGCACAGAAGGCCATCCCATAACCCGTGAGCGCAAGCAGAGAGGAAGATGGGGCTTCAATAGTGCAGATTGACAAAGACGAGATAGAAGCCCATGTTCCAGCGACGCGCCAAAGAGAGAGTAGCTCCGGCGCCGGAAGCAGTTCAGTTGACGAGCGCATGGCGATATAGCACCCATTTAAGAAGTGGTTTGGAAATCGAGGATTGTCGAGGATAAAGATGGCCGCAACTTGGCTACGAATGCATCCAGGGATAGGCAGGTGAATACATCTCGAGACTGCATTCTCGAAATACTTGATAGATAGCTGTGTGTAAGTTGTGAAGCCACTAACTCGGTCACAGTTAGCACTCCACTCGAGTCGGATAGGAAACTTGAGGGATACCTACCTCGACATTAGGGGCGACTACAACTGCGCTCGGGGCAGGAGTACGGAGTACACACTTGAGAAATATTCGACACGAGTTATTCAAGACCCCTCCCAACCCCCGCTGATCAATTGTGGAGTTATTTGATATTTATTAACTTACTAGTTCCTAAAATGCCTCTCTGCGCCGCGGGTGTGAACCGCTTTGTAGTGATCACCTTGGGGTTCCTGTAACGACTTAAGTACACCTTGTAACACCCCGGGTTATGCCAATCAGATTACAACCGTTTCGGAAAATGATGTTGCAGGTGCACAACCACGCAACCAAAAATAAATAACAAAAATGCGAAACTCACCTAGTTTCGTTCTATAGTCAACTTGTTCATAACGTGTAGCCGTCGCGTAGTGAAAATTCTATACAATGAGATTATTTCACTTTCCGCTCTGAATTTATTTCCTTCAATGACAGTACCAGAATTCCGGAGACGGTCTACACTTCATGTCTTGCACGGGTATACACGATGTACCTTTCAAAGAGCAAGGTCCCTCTCTGTTTCTACCGTTGTGAATGTGAAAATTGGAGCTTCAAGGAAAGTGACCAACCTGTATATAATTAGCTCCTTAGGAACTCTGATTCACTCCGCCACGCATGCTGCCACGCATACCATCGAACGTCGAGTAGCACCGACCTGACAATATACCTAGCCATCAAGTGGATAAGCGTAGTACTTGTCTTCATCACCTGCATAATTTGACAACCATTCCTGGACAACCTTGATGAACTGAGCACGTTCGACTTGGCGATTTTCGCGAGAAAACATGATCCAACAATTTAAGATGAACCTCCCAATAGTACGTGGTTGAATCGAGCGCTGCGAGCCAAGTGCCCATCGTATGCGAATATGCAGAAAGCAGTCTTTTATGAAACTGACATGGGAGGCAGGGGCCAAGGCAAAGTATTTTCGTTCTGATATCTCCTGAAAAGTACTGCTTGCCCATCGCTCAAACATGGCTGGCCATGCTGCAACATGTAGAATAATCGCCAGCTGCAGCGGGTTGGATGAACCCCTGCACTCGTACTCTTCTGAGTGCCTCTTCCTCGAGTGGCTTTGCATACGAAAAGAAGAAAAGAACTCAAACATAGAGGAAAGACTCCATGTCATCGTAGTGAGTATGGGATTGTCACCTGAGGACACTAATAGACGTATATAGCGTCGTACCCTGGTAAAATTGTACGCTATACGTTGTCGACGGTGAGAAAAGCGACTTACGGTGTATGGCTCGTCGACTTCAGGCAAAGGCGACGAAGGTTGGTCTGCGAGAGAAAGCAACTCCTCTACATCCTGCTCCACTGGAGGCAGCGTAGAAACTTGGGTCGTCCCACAATTTCCATGTCGAAGTCAATCAATGCCCCTAGTTCATTCCCTAGATGATCCCGACAAAGACGAAGAATGATGGTATTCTCGCTGATGTCGCGATGGAGGGTGCCTATTTTGCACAAATGTTCATGGCCCTTCATTCCGGATGATAAGTCAGGGTTGGTCACATACCAAGCAACGGGCCTACGAGCCTCCTCACGAAATCATGCGGACTCCAAAAGTATGCCACGGGACGGTTCAGTTCGGATATTGCCACAATCAGGATCACCCTGAGGTCTCGCATTTCGTCGTCCAAGAGTGCCCAGATCGATCCAAGCGTCGAGTCCGCCCCACCACATTCAGCTTCGAACAATCTAAGCCAATAATCGTGAGCATCGGTTACGTGGCCAATATTATGCGCACTTTGACGGAACGACGATGTTGGGTGTGTTGTCACTAAGTTTCTTCAAAACAGCCGCCTGTCCGTTTGTGCGAGCTACATCTTGCCAGGATGTTCTCAGAGCGAAGTAGGTCCCGCCATCGTCGGCAGCCACGACGACATACACAGTCGTTCCTCTGCCACGTATGGAGCTGGAGGTGAACAGAATTCCGATGTATTTGGGGCCACGTACTCGGACGGTGATAAAGTCGCAGAGTTTCACTGTCCGTGTCCGAATTCTCTTAGACTGTTTCGGCCGCCCTCCTACAAGGTAATCCCGACTTCCTCTTTTATATCAACACTGACATCTTTCTCGCCGATCTCGACGTTTGCGTTGTGGTCAAATTCCTCTGCCAAGACGATGACCTCCCCCCATCGACTGGCACTGCCTCTTTCTCAGTCGATTCTGCTGCTCAGGCACTGCAACGAACGCACATCCATGAAGCTGCGCACCCTCTTGTACACCAACTCCAGTCGTCATCTCCCTCCACTATCGAGCGATGGATCGCAGAGTTGACTTCTAAACTCAACTATGACGAACTACTCAACCTCTTTCTGACACCGAACGTACATATCTGCTGTTGACCTTTGCCATTTGCTCATCCGTCGCTTTCATTGGAGCCTGAGCGGTCGCGCCACGCAATTAGATATTGGTTGTTGACCTTCGGGATGGACTTTCTTCGCAATCGAGAGCTTAGGCTTCTGCTGGCTAGTTGGTTGAATGCTCTGGTGCGTGATCCGGTGTTGCAGAAGCATCAAGATGGCCTGGCGAGTTACCTTCACTTTGGTTCTCCGTCCGCGTTTGGGTTGACTGAACTGTTGCAGAGCATCGTTCGCAAGTTGATCAAAGTCGTCAAAGACTGCAAAGAGGCACATACGCGAAGACGGCGCGCTTCGGTATCAGCTCGCAGCAGCATAACGACCACACCTAAACCGCGTCCGACGCATCGAGAAAAGTTCGCGGAAGCTATTTCCAAGGACCAAGACGATTCCGATGTTGACCTCGACTTCGTCCCCGATGACCGTGTGTCAGTATATCTTGGGAACGGCGAGTCTGGCAACGCTTTCAGCTTCAGTGCGGCGGGGGGCGTGTCCTCTCGAACTGATGCCATTCCTTCTGCCTCAACTGCACTGTTACAACAGCCCTCGCAACCGAATATCCTCGAGCAGAGCCGCGCGAGATATCTGCTTCCATAACCGAGATGCATGCCGCACTCAACTCTCCTCCTTTTACGGCTTCCCGTGGGGCACTGTCCCGGGCATTCATGAAGACGATTGGACGGCTAGGTAGATGGAAGCGCGTATTGAATTCTCGTCAAACGATCGATACAGGCATTGCCGTTCCTGCGAATGTTTCAGCGTTCGACCTGGAAATGAGCGCAACAAGTGATTTGCTGACAGTACGGGGTGGCGTAGAGCAGTATCTAAAGATGATCGAGCCCCATCCCCCCAGAGCTCTGGTTTACCCCAACGTTGACTTGAAGATCCCACAGGAGCCAGCGGCCACTGGTTCATTGCCGGAACAAACCAAGGGGAACCCCCCTGGTGAAACTGGCGCTCGACCGCTGCGTTCGGTAGTGGAGGTGGCAGAACAGGAAGAAAGAACCGGATCTGCTGCCATGGTGAATCGGGCGGTATCCGTGGCGGAATCTCAGTCTCAGTCGTCGATAGTCACGCGCTCCACAGAATCGTTCTGTTCTGTGCTTACTTCGGAGTTGAAGGTGAACCCTGTCGTGGCCCAAGTACAAGCTCGGCCTCCGTGGCGGTTTGACGTCGTCTCCATCGACGACCCGGATTTGTCGGACTCCTTGAGCGAAGCTCACATTGAAAGTCCCTCCGTACCCCCAGGTCTTCGCAAGGCGCCACGAAAGTTACCTCTTAAGGCCCGATTTTGAATTTGTTCGAAGATCGGGACAAAGTGTATCGTCGATGGGGATTCGTTCGCGCGACTCTGTAGCCTCTGAGAGTTCTGCAGTATCGTCTGCGTCTCTGGGGGGGGGGACTAGAAACTAACATTCAGCAGTGGCAGGTCAACGCGATCGTGGATTCCCTCACTGATGATGGGGGGACGGTGGCGCCGAAGAAGCTTTGCGGCGACTCGAGGGTCAAATAAATCCTCAGCGGCGGAAAGAGAAGGCGCTCAAGGTAGACGAATGGGTACGGGCGATTCAGGAACGTATGGCTGCTGGCGACTTTGGTGACGAGCAACCGCGCTTCTTCGATGAGGACGAGGACAACGAAGATGAGGATGACTACATTATCGATCAGCACGAGACCGGATCTAGTTTGCAAGGCGTACAGCTTGATGACACTGCCAACCCTGGCACGCCATCTCAGGTCGCTCCCTTCAGAGCCCAAGATGACTATTTTGGCTCTGCAATGACAGGCACTCAGCTCAGCCTGCCGTGACGCCTCCCAATGAATCGAAAATGGAAGACTCTGGTCCTACCTCGCCCCTGAAGACAGGCGATGCGAAACCTGCTTTGGAGGACGCTGTACCTCTCGAGATAATGCAGAGTCGTGTCTCTTCAAGGCTATCCACGTTGTGTAACTCCTCTTTACCTCCACCCTCACAGGGGGGTCCCGTCACATCACCCAAGTTCCTACCGCCACCGGGACGAAAGTCGCATCGGTGTTGGATCATGAGTTTCAAGGCTGACGTGCTCGTCCAGCACTTCTCCATGATCGACCGAGAATTATTTTTGGGTGTCAAACCCGAGGAGCTCATCCTTGACGATTGGATGTGTTGTCAGGACGTAGACGTGCTCAACTGGACGCAGTTCTCAAGGACAGGACACGGTGGAAAGTGGAGTCGCGTTTCAGTCACAAGACAAGCGTGCTTGCAGCTGTCCGTGGTTCGTTTCAATTTGATGGCGAACTTTGTCATTTCCGAAATTATTCTGACGCATCCTAGCGAGAGACACACGCTCGTCTCGAAGTTTATTCGTATTGCAATCGTACGTGTTGGCTTTTGCATTTATGTTGTCTTTTTCAAGTTCGCATCCAGAAACCATACAGCTATAGTAACTTCCATACTGTCGCAGCCATCTTAGCTGGACTTCTCAGCGAGTGGGTCAAGAAGGCCATGTATGGACAGTGGCATCGAGTTGGACCTTGGGAAATGCAAATATTCCAGAAACTCAGTCAGTTCGTGACCCCTGCAGACAATTTCAAGGCTATGCATCAACCGGTCAGGGCGGTGGTAGACGCGAAACCAATGGACGCTAGGTCTCATGCGTCGACTATCATGAGTGGAAGCACTTCGGAATCCCACTCGAAGGCAAAGCACGGCAATGACAACGTGCCGTCCGCTTGCGTGCCTTTCATTGGTATGGAAACTTATATCCCTGCTTGACTCTCCTCGGCTGATAGTCGTGTAAATAGGCATTTACTTGTCCCAGCTCTGTCTTTATGGCAAACTACCTGACTTGATCGATCCTACCTCGCCACGCGATCCTGTCGGGATGGACTCGCAATCCCTCAGCTTCGACTCACCTGCGCATCCCGACGTTCTGGATTCTTTGACGCCTCTTCCACCCTCTATGCAGCTCGAGCCTCTGATCAACGTTCACAAGCAACGCCTTATCGCAGGAGTGATCAAAGATCTCGTTGCAGGCCAGCACCTTGCCAGTCGAATGAACTTTGCCGTCGACAAAAAATTGTACCAGAAGTGTCTCAAGCTTCGTGGGTTAGATTCGGACACGCTTCAACAGGTGTATAATTATGTATTCGGACTCCAGCACTGCGCCGATGCGGCTGAGTGGCTTTATAGCCTTGTAGTGGATACGATTTATAATTTTTGTTGTTTTACGTCCATCCAATTAGCAGGTTTTATTTTCGTACGGCCTTGCCATATATGAAGAATTGAGGATTACAGCCCCCTACTAGTTCACACACAACACTCACCCATGATTGATGGTCATCCAGCTACTGTGGACATCTTCCAAAGACTGGCGCCAAATGTGACGGCAAGGGTAGTTTTCGGCCACACGGTAGTCGATTCTCGGCAGAGTGAGGCTTAGAGGGCTCGCAATAGAACTGTCCAAGGTCTCTGTTTGAGAACAACTGGGGAAAATACATTGAGTGCTAAGGGTTTATATATGTTCAGAGTGCAGTGGGAGACAAACAAGTATCTAAAAAGAGAAAACAAAGAGAAAGAAAGAAACATTGACAGGAGAGTAGACTAAGTAAATTCTGAGGCAAAGTGAAGAGGTATAATCCAAGGCATTACTGAGTCATGATTTGTTACATTTGCCCCTCCCACTGCAAGCATTTCACAATTTTTCTTCAGAAAACATGCTGAAAAAATTGAAGAAAGTGATACTCTTTTTTCACAGGTGTTTTCAAGGAGAAAAGGCAAAAATAATATTTACTTTTCTTTGCATGACTTGCCACAAAACATTGATTGATGGTGATACCAATTAGTGCAGAAGCTAATCAGCACTACCATCAATTCATGTTTTTCCACAGAAAAGACAAAGAAAACAAAATATTATATTTGCATTTTTTCTGTGAACACAGTGCAAATAAAAGAATATCTCTTCTTTCAATTTTTTCAAGATATTTTGACATGAAAAATTGTGAAATGCTTGCAGTGTCCTGATCTTAGTAGAGAAGATCCATTGGTAGAGACACTGTTCATAGGAGAGGTGGCAGCTATGAAGCAAGTGAGTAGGTTCATGAGAAGGATTAGTATGAAGGTCCAACCTGTGGAAGGACCTGTGGTAGATGTGACTGGGGTGGTCTGAGAACTGTCAATGGAGGAGTTAATCTCCAATTCTTTAAACATGTTGTCAACATTCAGGACCAGGTTGTGGAACCCATGGAAGGGGTCATTGGTGGGATCATTAAGAGTGGAGAAATCAGGTGCTGGGGTGCTGTCAGTACAGGGAGCCCTTTGCCTGCTCTTTCAGAAGTCATGGGAGTGATTCTTGAAGTACCTGGGTTGTTCTCCTTTCTGGTCATTCCTGTTTTTGTTGCACCCTCCATTGTGTCCTTTGGGCTTATATGGGCCAGGGCAGTGATATTCTTTATTTCCACAGCTAGCATTAGCATGCTCTGGGGCATGATGAGAATATTTTGTGTTTCTCAGATGAGCACACTTATGAGTGGCCATGTCCACTGCAAACCAGTCAAATATTACCTGGGTGAGATAGCCTGACTCTTGCTTCCCACAATGAGTTTGGTTGGGTTTCTTAGCTGGGGCAGTGCATGCATGACCAAACATGGGAGGTAATGGGTACCATAGGAATGGGTCTGGGTCATTGCATGGAGAACACAAAAGTTCACATAGCTGGGAGGTACAACATCTTGTTTGATGTCAAAGGAGCCATCACAGATAGCTGTAGCAGTGTAGGGAGAGAGTACTCCCTAGTAGGAGATTGAGTGGTAAGAGAGTGGTTGAGGGTTTGTTTGATTTTTCTAAGGGGCTTGATCCCCATTTTGTACCTTGGGTTGGGACTTAGGTGTGAGGCAAGTGGCTGATTAGTAAGCAAGGTTGGACTTGGACTTGAGTTTGTACTAGTTACAGAACAATCACCACTATTGAGACTGGAGAGCACAGGCTGGTGTGACCAGCCTGTGGCAGTCTTTTCTGTTTTCTGCCCTTGAGAGTGAGGTCAGGACAGCTCTAGGGGAGCCCTAGAGTGGTGGGATTGAGGAGTTTTGTTGTCAGGTCTTACAGCTGAGTGTCTTTTGTTCTTTTCTTTTGATTTTATCTACTAGTTCTTCTCTCTAGCAGGGTCCCTATTGGTCAAACTACCCTTCAGACCCCATTTCCCCTTACATTTCTTAGTAATCTCTACAGTGGTTGCACAGAAACATTCAAGCTTGAGAGGGGTGAAGTGCATCATTGGACAAGGGGGATGTTGGGTTGGACTGAGCACCTTTTGTTCATCTTTTATATACTTTCTGGGTTCGGACAGGGGAGTTAGCAAAAGCCAAGGAGCAGGAGGTGGCTGGGACTGATGGGGTAGCCCAGTCATCAGTTGTCAACATGCTGATCGATGATATTGAATGCTTGGCAGCATGCGGTGTTGTCATCCACAGAGACTATGAACAAAGGTATGTCCTGGGATGGACTCATGCATTGCAGGAGATTGTTGGCATTAGAGACATTGAGTGCCTTGAGGTATTGGGAAAATGCTTCAAGGTGAGACACCTCATGCAGTGGTAGCCATACATTGTCACTGCTTGAGTATTTGACTTGGAATAAGGACTCACCTCCTTTTCCAGTGGTGATCCTTAATCCACTTTACTGACAGGCTTTCGACTTTTCTGATTCCTATAACCTGGGGTAGTAGTCTACCCAGGAACTGTCAGTCGTCATTAGGTATGTGGATGCAGAGTAGGCTGGCATGGAAGGCAGGGTGGATACCTCACTGCTTTAGTTCTGGTGGCAAGTCTAGCACAAAGGTATTATTTCGGTAGTCATCAATGATTTTGTACAGACCCATAAACTTCGGAGTCAACTTTTGGGCATGTCCCTTCAGTAGCACAAGATTAGCTGTAGACAGATATACTAAGTCACCTTTGACAGATGGTGCATCTCTGCATCTATGATTAGCCATAGTTGTCTGCTTCATGTGAGCAGCTATGATAGAGTCATGAGCCTGTGATATGGCATTTTTCATCTGCTGAGTGAATACTTGTACTCCTGGGAATTCTGAGTTAGTTTCCCATATCATAGATCTTGGGGTTTGTCCATAGTTTAGCATAAATGGGGTAAATCTGGTTGTTTCTGAGTGTGCAGAATTCATAGCAAACTTGATAGCCAGTAACTTACTAGCCCAGTCTTTCTGATTTGGGGAGATACATGATCATAGCATTTGTGTGATAGTATGGTTCAGCTCATTCTGTGATTCCATCTGTTTGAGGGTGGAAACTAGAAGACATCTGGAGTTCAGTACCCATTAACTCATTGAGTTTATTCCAGAATGTGCTCATAAATAATGAGTCTCTGTCACTAATAATATTTCATGGCATGCCATGGAGTTTGTATACTCTGTCAAACATTACCTCAGCAACATCCTTTGTGTGGTAGGTTTGTTTCATTGGTATGAGGTGCACCATTACTGTTAGGTAATCAATAATGACTAGTATCATGTCAAACATGCCATTAAGTGTCCGAGATTCTGGTAAGGGGCCAACAAAGTCTATGCCAATAGTTTCCCAGGGGTAATTAGGGACATCTAAGGTTTCTAGTAATCTGTAGCTAGGGAGGTTACTTGGCTTCAACACTTGGCAGATAGTGCATGATTTGCAGAAGTTATCTATGTCAGAATTGATTCCCTTCCACCAGACATTATCTCATAGATAGTTAGTTGTTTTACTGGGTCCGAGATGTGCTAATATGGAATGAGCATGTGAGATCAGGATCTCACACAGGTGGTGGGTGCCAAGCCTAATGTCTGGTATGCACAGTACTTTCTGTCCCTTGTCTTTTAGGTATATCAGACCATTGTTGACTTCAAAGTTTTTGTAGTTCTTAGGTTGCTTAACAACATCTGAGAAGAATGCATCCTGATCATATTGATGGTGTATATCCTCATAAATATTTATTCCTTGCTCTGCTATTGTTATGAAGTTGGGCAGTGATGTTGCTTCCTCATAGTCATGTGGTGGTTCTGGGTGCTCTATGTTATTCTGACATGTGTCATTTCCCTTGGGTGATGTGTCCAGTTCTGTTGTCCTGTCATTGTCATCAGGAACCATTTGTTCAACAGGTGAGTCTAATTTCTCTGTACTCCTGCCCTCCAGTGATCATGTTGGTCCTTCCAGAAACTTAAGGATCACTCGTTTCACATTAGGAAATGCCTCACATGGCCTGGATCATTTCCTTGTCATGCTGAGGAAAATTGGGGAGCCTGTGTACAGGGGCACTGTCACTAAATTCAGCATTAGTTTTGATGGTGCATGCTCCTCCTTGGTGCTGACAAATTCACTTGCTGCTCTTACAGTGCCCTTCAGTTCATCAGAATAAATTTGACTCAGAGCATCAGCGATGACATTTGTTTTTCCAGGAATGTGAATAATGTCAAAGTCAAAGTTGGCAAGGGTTTCGAGCCAGCAGGCTTGATGTGGTGACAGCTTTTGCTGTGTCTGTATCCATTCAAGTCCTTTGTGGTTGGTGAAGATCCAGAACCATGTTCCCTGCAGTAAGTGTTGGAAATGCTTTAGGGATTCTATGATAGCTAACAGTTCCTGTTCATGTATGGGGTAATTTTGCTGCACAGGGTTGAATTTGCCCAACCAAAATGTGACAATATTTCCCTTCTTGAGGGTTTCACCCTGCAAAAGCATGCCACTTCCTCCAGACAGGCATGCATTGCATGACAGGTTTACACTGCAAGCATTTCACAATTTTTCTTGAGAAAACATGCTGAAAAAATTGAAGAAAGAGATACTCTTTTTTGACACATGTTTTCAAAGAGAAAAGGCAATAATAACACTTTGTTTTCTTTGCATGATTTACTAAAAAACATTGATTGATGCTAATACCCATTAGTGAAGAACCTAATGGGCATTACCATTAATTCATGTTTTTTGGCAGAAAAGACAAAGAAAACATTATGTTATATTCACCTTTTTTCTTTGAAAACAGCTGAAATAAAAGAGTATCTCTTTTTTTTCAATTTTTTCAGCATATTTTGGGATGAAAAATTGTGAAATACTTGCAGTGTTATGGGCAAGTGACCTGGTGAGTAATCAATTGTCTTATGCTGGGTTTCTCTGTGCTGATGAACTAATTCCTTTACTAGGGCAAATGCTTGCTGCTCTGTGAATGACCACCACCATGGTGAGTTTGGTGTGGTGAGCTTGTGTAAATGTCCAAGTGGGATCCTGATGCCTTTGCAGCCTGGCATGAGGTATCTGACTGTGCCAATGAATCCTGCCAGTAAGTCTTTATTGGTTGGCATCTTCCAACTAACAATTTTATCAACTTTGTCTGGGTCCATGCAAATTCCATCCTGGTCAATAACATGGCCCAGTATTCATAGCTCATCCATGAAGAATTGTAGTTTATGTTTGCTCAAATAAAATTTGTGTTTCCATAGGATATCAATAATGGTCTTTACATGGGCAACATGATCCTCTAAGGTGTCAGAGTATATTACAATGTCATCTAGATAGATGTCCATGAAAACTCCAATATGAGGTGCAAAAATATGATTCATTAGGGACTGATAGGTAGTGCTGGCATTGCAATCACCTATTTGCATGACATGACTGATCATTGTTCCATTGGGTGTGGTGAACAAAGTCTTGGGGACATCTTTGGGTCTGACATGGATCTGTTCATATGCATCTTTCCTGTCCAGTAGTGACCTGTAGGGGTGAGATATGACATTACAGAGGATGGCCTCCATATCTGGTAGAGGCGAGGCTAACTTTCAAGTGTTAGCATTTCATTCTCGAGTATCAATCATGGTTCATAGGCATAGGGTACCATCCTTGGTTGCTTTCTTTAGCATTAACATAGGGATCACATTGGTGCCACTACTAAATTCCCAGCACCCTGTTTGAATATAATCATCATGCTTTGCATGCCAAAGAGGTTTGAGGGGCTTGGGGCAATGAGAAGGTCTCCACAAGTAAACTTTATTTTCATCAATAAGAGGAATAACATGATTGATATCATGGAGAGGGGGAAGTGGGGTATTGATTGCTTCTTTACAGATATCCTTTGCATAAGCTCACAACTCCACTTGGAGTTTTTCCCTCTCATCTCCCATAACTTCAGCTGTGTGGGACTCCAAAGCAATCATTTGTACTCCTCAAATAGGTAGTGATGCATCACTTTGCACTGTCACTTGCACTGGGTTGAATCCAAGCAGTATCTGATGTTGGAATAAAAAAGGCATACCTAAAATTAGGTCATATGAGTCAATGTTGACTATGTCCAGGGTCCATTTCTCATGGATATTCTGATAAGAAATCCATGGAGTTGTGGTGGTTTTTACCTTGCTCCGAGATCCCAAGACTGTGAGTTGGAGATTTAATGGCCTGTCAAGGACATCCAAGGTCAGCTGTAATTGATCAACCAGCATCATAGAAATAAAATCAGATGATGATCTGGAGTCAAGCAAAGCTTGACATGGTTTGTCATTAATGCAAACCATGACCATGGTTGGTTTTGGCAGTAGCCTTGTGACTCATTTGATTCAGGCAGCATTCCATTCAATTGCATTGTTCTGGCAGTGTGGTTTCCATTGACATTTCCTGATATCATAGCTGTGCAAGTCAATGGGGTCTCTCTTAGACATTCTGGGATGGTGGGTGTAGGGCTGTGCCAGCATGGTTCTCATCTGTTGAAGACCAATTCATCATAGCACTTAGTTTTCTGTATATGCAGCCAGTGCACAATATCAAATTCAGGGTCTATCAGATTTTCATAATACATGATGTGATTGTCGAGTGTGTAATGGTCAGAGAGTAAGTACATTTCTGGACTGCCATAGTCCTCTATCATGAAGTGTCTGGCTTGGAAGGGGGAGTTTCCTGGGTCAACTGCTTTGTCAAGGGTTAGTGGCATGGCATCATATAGGGTAGATAGCACCCATGCCTTTATGAGATCCCTCTTTGCTTGTCGAAGTTCAGTCATCTCTGAGCAGGTTGTGCCAATAGCAAATAGCCCTAGGTTGGAACCTTCTTCAATGGTGGCTAACCTGGCTTCTGCTGGAGACAGGTCAATATTGTTCAGATGCATGTGAGGTCCCCTCTGTTTTTCCTGAGTCTACCACCATTTAGGGCAATTTCATTCAATATGATCAGTACTTTGCAATTGAAGCACTTTCCTTCAGCATGAAGACATCATTTGCATTCTTTGTCATTCAAGGCTGTCTGCTGAGAGTTAGAAGTCTTCGGAGGGTTGCAGTTACTCACAGGTCACCCATTATTAGCAATACTGCCAGGTACATTTGTTGTTTTAACAGATGCAGCACTCAGCTGATCTGTACTTTGCCTATGAGATGTGTAATTTTGGTCATGTGATTGCTGAGGCCTATGGTTACGATCCTCATTGATAACACATTTTGCCTTCTCATACCTTACACACTCTGACTTGAGTGTTATAATTGAGATGGTGGTGGCATTGTAGCCATTTCTGGTGAGTTCTGCATGTAAGTATGGTTGGCACTGTCTCCAGAACACTAACACAATATCCTTGTTGCTGATATCTCCAACAGTGTTGGTGATTTCTTGAAGCTTTCTAAGGAAGTCTAGTACTGATCATCTGTCTTGGCAGCATGCATCAAATTTATCATGCTGCTGCATCCAGAAGTCCACAGGAAACACATAGTCAAAGAGCTCCTCAAAAAATGTTGACAGGTTATATTTCTTTTTGAGGTCAAGAATGTTTTGCTCATAGAATCAGTAAGCACATCAGTCAAGATACTTTCCTGCGACCCTAATACTCTTCTTTCAGTCCAGGTGGGCTTGTTTTACCCAGTTGCACAACTCACAACACCACTTCTTGAATAAGCCAACCTGTATTTTGCTGTGGTAAGTAAACAGTGGGTCTTCTTTCAAGAATGATTGCTGATACTTTAATTTGTTTAACTTAGCATGGTAGCAGTGTTTCTTCTGGCATTTATGGGCCTTCGTGTGGTCTGAGTCATCCATAAGTATGGATGAGGGTTCTTCATCTAGGAAGTCTGATCCAAACAAGAAATCATCTTCAGATGACAATGATGAGTCATCATTGGAAAATCCTGATGAAGGGTTAGGTGTGATGGGTTGTCAATATGGTGGGTTGTCATTATGTCTGCATTGTCCCTGTTCCATGTCATCTGAGTCTGAAGAATTACTGCTGTCACTAGGGTCTCCATGCATTGTGCAAAGCACAGTGCTCTCACGTGGGAATACAGATGATGCTCAGGCAATGTGAGCTTCTTTATTTGGGTTTCCTTTATTCTTCTGATGATGCAGCTTTACAATCTTCTCATGATTTGGCAGTTCTGGCTGATTTACAGCTTCAGAACTCAGCTTAGTGCTAGCAGTGGTGAATTCCTTTTGGGTACATTGTTTCTGCTCAATGTTGAGTCCTGAAAGTCCTGGCCTTATGGACTCATGCTTTTTCTGTCATTTCAAGGACTCAATGATTGCCTGTTGCTGGCAGATCACCACTTCAGCACTGTCAAGCTGCTTGACCAGGCCAGCGTCCTTCAGTTTGTTAATCATATGTTCAGTACGTTCCACTATTTCTGGAACATTTTCATTGATAGGTAATTCTTTTGTGACTTCAATAGGAGTGGGGGCCTTCCACTTTTCCTTCATGTCTTTGGTAAGTCTCAGCATGCTTCTTTCTGAAGCCAGTTTACTCAAAGTCTTATCTATCTTGTGGTCATTTGTAATTGGTATTCCATACCATTGGGGAACAGAGTTCTTTAATGCTTCCTCATTCTGTATGAGGTCTGACCATAACAGCTTAGGACTGAACTTATTTGCATTCTCAGACTTTGGGTCTATTTTGGGTTTGTCATGCATCCATGCAGGCCAGTGGTTCTGGTCTAACAGTACTGATGTCCTAATTATTGATACAGTACTTCATGCAGGCGAGCATGGCTTCTCAAAGCTCTCACCTGGTTCTGTGTGCACTTCTACTTCCTCTCCAGTCAATACTGGGGGGTCTGGGGCACAGCTGCATGGCATGCTCCTGAGCTCATGGACTGGCTGCTCAACCACATCTTTCAGTGCATTGTTCACACTTTCTTCAGGGTTTCCAAGGTCAGCACAGCCTTTTAGGGCATTGCCCTGTGTCCAAATGAATCCCAAGGGTTTGTGAGTGGGTGGGACAACTGACTTGGTAGGTGCATCTATGTCATGGTCAATTCCAGTAATCCCTCCAAATCAGATAGGGCTGCCTTGTTCTGGCTCAAAGGACCAGAAATGGTGCCATATCTCTTCATTAATAGCTTTGGGGTTAAATGGGGAAGAAGACATCAGTAATGAGTTTGGCAAAGTGACTATGCACCAGGTGATCCAGCCAGTAATGAGTGGACAACATCAACATCAGGTTCAGTTTAAAGAGTAAGCAGAGAGTTTAGAGGCAGTTCAAAATATGTGATGGAAAGGGTAGTTTTCAGCCACATGGTAGTCGATTCTTGGCAGAGTGAGGCTTAGAGGGCTCACAATAGAACTGTCCAAGGTCTCTGTTTGAGAACAACTGGGGAAAATACATCGAGTGCTAAGGGTTTATATATGTTCAGAGTGCAGCAAGAGACAAACAAGTATCTAAAAAGAGAAAACAAAGAGAAAGAAAGAAACATTGACAGGAGAGTAGACTAAGTAAATTCCAAGGCAAAGTGAAGAGGTATAATCTGAGGCATTATGAGCTGTGATTTGTTACACCAAACACACAGAAGAATCAGTACATACCCCAGCATCAGCTTCCAATTCACCAAATCCATGTTGTGATATGGATGTTGTGGGAATGTCTACACATTGGTCTAATCCCATTGCATTTTTGTACTTGCTGGAGTGTATAACACCATGTGCAGAATTATTTCTGACACCATACACAGCAGTAGCATTCATTACAGGGATTGCAATGGGTGCTTGCAGTGTTTTTGTGTGGCATAGATGGCTGAGGAGGATTAGGATGGCAGACTGGGTGACACCAGATGTCCTCACTTGCAAAAGATGGGTGAGAGGAATTGTAATGAGGTATGTGGAACAGTTATAAGGGGGCCATCCAGTATGAAGGTACTTGATGAAGTGGCCAAGACATTGGTCTGACTCTGAATTACATGTGGAGAGCATGGGGGAGTGTGGATGCAGACAACTTTTGATTATACCATACACTTGGTATCAGATGGCACTGGTTCTGAAGAGTACCAACACTTGCCAAAGGTTTGCACTTTCATCCATCAATTCCCAGTTCATGCAATAGGGACTTGATACACCACATCATACTGTTTTCCTTTTCCAGACTTTCTCTCATTCTTTTTCTTCCATCAATTCCCAGTTCATGCAATAGGGACTTGATACACCACATCATACTGTTTTCCTTTTCCAGACTTTCTCTCATTCTTTTTCTTGCTTTTCCCTTCACCTGTACATGCAACATGTCTTGCGACGCTTACATGACATTATGCTTTCCTTTTACAGACACTTACTATATGCTGTCCCTTATATGGCCTCCCCACGATCGGCCTTCTCTGATCGACATGACCTGTGCTGTCTCTTCTACTTCTTCCATGACAAGTCACTTTCCCTTTTTGGACAGTATTTCATTTTATGTGTCCTCGACGCATCTCCCCTTTTCCCTTTCCCCAAAGTTGGTATGCAGGCTGTTCCCCTTATCTCTGACTCGATGCATCTTTGTTCTCATGAGTGCATTCTCTATGTGACTCAACCAAAGACTGCCAAACAGGATGAGGAGGTATATATACACATAGGGACTTGCCTGTATTCCCCAACTTTTAGCTACCTTGCAACCAGGATAGCTTTCTCTCAGAACATCTTCTCAGAACTGCTTGCCTGGCCAAGAGGTCAACCCTGGTAATACCACAAGCATGCTGATTGCTACTACAGCCTCAGCACCAACACTTGTCACTTTCAGCAGGTGAGGTATTCCAGCATGTAACAAAAGCTAAAAGTTCCTTCTACCAAAGTAAATGAACCTCTCAAGAACTTCGGCTCTGCACTGAAGTCTTCCTAGGTTGACAATCATCCCTAGCAAAGTCTCAAGTTCTCAACACCACTGAAGCAGTAGCTTCAATCGACTACCTCTTCATCTCTATGAAGGGATCCCTATGGTAACCCATAGCCCTCTAGAGACTTACCCTGAATGCAAGGAACCACTGTGGGAACTACCCCAGCCTTCGTTCAAACTCAACCCAATCCCTCAATGTGTCTTCTCATCAAGGCACACCACCTGATCCTCAGAGGCCACCCTCTGTTGCAGGATCAACAACTTCTTCTAAATTCTGCCCTCCCATTCCCTCAAGAAAGGAACTGAAGCAGAAGGATCGACCATCGTCATCTGGAACATCTGCTTTACCCCTCAAGAGAGAACACACTGCAAGCATTTCACAATTTTTCTTCAGAAAACATGCTGAAAAATTGAAAAAAATGATACTCTTTTTTGACAGGTGTTTTCAAAGAGAAAAGGCAAAAATAATATTTTCTTTTCTTTGAATGACTTGCCACAAAACATTGGTTGATGGTAATACCCATTAGTGTAGAAGCTAATCAGCACTACCATCAATTCATGTTTTTCCACAGAAAAGACAAAGAAAACAAAATATTATATTTGCTTTTTTTCTGTGAACACAGCCCAAATAAAAGAGTATCTGTTTTTTTTTTTCAATTTTTTCAACATATTTTGGCATGAAAAATTGTGAAATGCTTGCAGTGACACTCTTCATCTCACTTCCATCCCTATCCCCTGGAAGAGAGATCCCCAACTACCTCGAGGACAGATCCATCCCATATCCCTAGATCCCTCACACACTGACAACCTTCCCTTAAGGACTTCGAGTCCATGCCAACCCCATCCTTCCTAGAAGGAGTGAAAGGAGTCTTTGCAGCCTTCAGACTTACAGGTCCACCTGCAAGGAGAAGACCCCAACTTCACAACCCCAAGACAGCCTAAGGAGGAAGAGGAGAACTCTTCACTCGGAGGTGACCTTTTTCAAGAAGTACACCCTTCTTACCATGACATCGAGATGTTGGAAGATCCCTTTGGATCACAAAGCAAGGTACCAGTCACTGACTTGGTGAAATGGTACTGGGAGAAGTATTCGTCCACCATGGACTTTACTATCTGAACCAAACTGAAAGACCCTGGAGGCTCTAGAGGAGGGTCCCAAGGAGAAAGGAAAGGGACATGACTCTTACTCTGGAGAAGGGTCTACCAAGGAACTAAGCCTGAATTGTCCATGAGAGTACGATGGAAACCATGCCACATACCATGCCTGGCTCACATCAATCAAAACTTATCTGGGCATCAACTCTCACATCTACCAGATGGCTGAGCAGAAAATTGGCTTTACCCTCTCGTTTATGATGAAAGGATCAGCCCAGGCATGGGCTGAGAACTATGCCAAGAAATCTCTGCTGCTCAATACTGTCCACATTGTGGACACATGGTCAGGGTTCCTGGCAAAACTAGACCAGATGTTTAAGGTCAGAGATGTATCTCAGATGGCACTTCTCAAATTATCAGCCA
The DNA here is from genome assembly GCA_024613145.1 of Pisolithus marmoratus. Classification (NCBI taxonomy): domain Eukaryota; kingdom Fungi; phylum Basidiomycota; class Agaricomycetes; order Boletales; family Pisolithaceae; genus Pisolithus; species Pisolithus marmoratus. The sequence goes on along the minus strand of JANFAE010000849.1, from coordinate 4,977 downwards.
TCAGACAAGGAACAAGAACCTTGGAAGAATATACAACCGACTTCTTAAATGCAATGAACAAGGTGAAACTTTCAGAGAACAGCCCTGAAGCTGGAGTCTTCTATGGAAGAGGGCTAAGGGCTGAGCTGAACAAGTGGATCCTCAAAACCAACACCTGCCCTACCACACTGGCAGAATGGATCCAATCTGCTACAGCTGCACAAACTGCTCTCTCTCAATTACACCTGTTCACTGGTTGGCAAACTGAAGAAGACCGGCACATCCTGGGACAAAACTTAACCAAGTCCCACTTCAATCGAGCACCTGATAGAGATCCATATGCGATGGACATGGACTGCTGACAAAATTCTGGTGGGCCTCCGAAGAAGCCCTGGAACCAGAAAGGCAACTCACAGTCACAGGTCAGAGAGATCATGTGCTGGGGATGCAATGAAACTGGACATCGAAAGGCTGAATGCCCTAAGGAGAAGAAAAGCCCTGATCAATGGGATTGCCGTCAACAAATCAGGCAACTTCTCGAAGAACTCTATCAACAAGAAGAAAATGATTCAGAAGGTGGCAAGACACTTGGACCGACCAATTCAAACATAGCAAACAACAGAAAGGATTTTTAAATGGCTCCCCCATGGCTGTGCAGGGAGGAGCTAAGAAATTTTCAATTACTTCGACTCAATGGAACTGGACTAATAGGACTACTTCTGTAGCTACAGACTTTGAGCAATCGAAAGCTGTTTTGAATTCCTCACTGTTCAGGTCCATGTTCCTGGTCAACTGAGAAGATGCAGAAATCAAGGTGGTGATTGACAGTGGTGCAGAGGTCAATGTCATTCACCCAAAGATTGTTGAGAGATACAATCTGAAATGAACTTGTCTCAAACATCCTTGGATGGCAAGAAGCTTCAAGGGGCCTAGCCAGCAGAAGGTGACCCACATCTGCACCTTCAATGCCCATGTCTTTCACAAACTGGTGAAAGTACATGCCTTCGAAATGGAGCTGAAATCTCAGGAAGACATCCTGCTAGGGATGCCCTTTTTGGCTGAGTACAACCCCATATTCGATTGGAGGAAAAGGAAAATGATTGGGTTTGGAGACCCCTGTCTCACACTGCAAGCATTTCACAATTTTTCTTGAGAAAACATGCTGAAAAAATTGAAGAAAGAGATACTCTTTTTTGACACATGTTTTCAAAGAGAAAAGGCAATAATAACACTTTGTTTTCTTTGCATGATTTACTAAAAAACATTGATTGATGCTAATACCCATTAGTGAAGAACCTAATGGGCATTACCATTGATTCATGTTTTTTGGCAGAAAAGACAAAGAAAACATTACATTATATTTACCTTTTTTCTTTGAAAACAGCTGAAATAAAAGAGTATCTCTTTTTTTCAATTTTTTCAGCATATTTTGGGATGAAAAATTATGAAATGCTTGCAGTGTCAGGGAGTTGAACCTATCATCTGACAAAGAAGATTACAATGATGAGGAACTTGTTATGCTCTGGAAAACCTCTATCTCAACTCAACTTGAAGCCTCCATCCAGAAAGAGGATGTCACACTTCTGATGTGTTACAAGAAATTTGCAAAAGTCTTCTCCAAGGAAGACACCCCATTACCCCCTCGTTGCCCATATCTTGATCATGAAATCAAGCTTTCAGATGACTTCAAGCCCAAGAAAGCACCCATTTATCCTCTTTCATGAGAAGAACTGCAAGCCCTGGATGAGTTCCTGGAGGAAAACCTGAATGCAGGAAAAATATGCAAATCCAAATCCCCATGGGCCTCTCCAGTGTTCTTCATTGGAAAGAAAGATGGGAAGAAGTGGCTAGTACAAGACTACCGCAAACTCAACAAATACACAATAAAGGATTCCTATCCTTTACCAGATGTTAAATCCCTTCTCAACCAGCTGGCCGAGTCTAAATACTTTGCGAAATTTGACATTTGCTGGGGATTTACCAACATCAGGGTAAAGGAGGGTGACAAATGGAAAGGAGCCTTTGTCACCCTGTGAGGACTCTTCGAACCTACTGTCATGTTTTTTGGACAGTGCAACTCCCCACTGACTTTCCAGTGGTACATGGAGACCACTTTCACAGACATGATGTTCTTGAAGAAACTTGTCATCTTTATGGATGACGTCACAATCCACATGAAATCAAAGGAAGAACTCTATTGGCAAATAGAAGAGTTCCTGGCAATTGCCCTAAAAGAGGAACTGAGACTGAAAATCTCAAAGTGCACCTTCAAGACTGAAGAAGTTGAATTCCTGGGCTTCCTTATACAACAGGGACAAATCAAACCATCAGAGACCAAACTGGCAGCAATCAAGGAATGGCAATCCCTAACAACCTACATGAACTATGACAATTCCTTGGATTCTGCAACTTCTACTGACAGTTCATCCCTTCATTCTCCCAAATTGCTGCCCCTCTTCACCACCTCTCAAAAAAGAACACCCCATACAAATGGGACCTGGAGCAAGCTGATGCTTTTATGCAGCTTAAGCAAGTGCTGTGCTCCCAGCCAGTTCTGCAACTCCTGGACTTCTCCAAACCATTCACCCTCTTTATGGACAGCTTGGCCATTGGCACCAGAGCTGTCCTCTGCCAACAATTTGAGGACAGAGAGCTCCACCCCTGTGCCTATCTTTCAAGAAGTTTGGTGGGAGCCAAACAAAATTATCAGGTGTATGACCTGGAACTCCTCGCCATCATGCAAGCCTTCAAAGAGTGGCAACATTACCTCATCTCCCCTGTCGCCCCCACCACAGTGTATACTGATCACCAAAATCTCACCTACTATCAGTCACCACAACAACTAAGCTGAAGGCAAACACAATGGGCAGCTTTCCTTCAAGATTTCCCTATTCAGCTAGCACACAAACCAGGTAAACTAATGACAATCCTGGACTCCCTCTCCCACTGTCCCAACTACTCCACTGACCCTTCCCCAACAACTACAATACTTCTGGAGTTGTTGTGGGTCGAGGGGGGGGTGAAACTCCCATTTGAACCCTCAAACTGGCTAAGGATGCTCCCAAAACCGCCTCTACCACTGTGCAAAAGCTGAAGGGAAAGGAAAGAAAAGGAGAAGCCCCACTTACACCTCAAACAAAGAGCCAAACTCTTTCGTCATCAACCCCATCCACCCATACTTCCAACCTTAACAACAAATCCACCAACAATGTGTGATGGTTGGACAGAGGGGTGTATGCAATATCTCAAGAGCTATTCAGCAAAATAAAGGAAATGATGCCAAAAGATGAAATGCTCACAAGAAATGTCAAGATAAAAGTGGAGGATGATCAAACCAAGTGACACGAAGGTTGACTCTATGTCCCTCCTCCCCTCCAATGCAAGTACCTCAGGGACAATCATGATCTGGCAGCTGCTGGACACCCCAGAGTGAAAGTGATGATATGGATGATGAAGAATGAAGTCTGGTGGCCTGGAATGTGGAAGCATGTAAGAGAGTACATGAAAGGTTGCCCTGGCTGCCAAGCCAACAAGGTAATCACTCACCCTCTCACACCACCTGTCATGCCCAATGATGCAGTGAAAAAACCCCTTCCCATTCAAACAAATCTCCATGGACTTCGTTACGGATCTCCCAGAGTCAGAAGGATACAACTCCATTCTCACTATCATGGATCAGGGACTGACCAAAGGAGTGGTCCTCATTCCATGCAACAAGACCTGCAACTCCATCGAGTTGGCAAATCTCTTTTTGCACTATGTGTACCCCAGATATGGTGTCCTGGATGTGGTAATATCTGACAGGGGTCCACAGTTTGCTTCTGCCTTCACTACAAAACTCTATGAGGCCCTCAGAATCCAACAAAAACTCTCCATGGCCTACCACCCCCAAACCAATGGCAAAAGCAAGCACGTCAATCAAGAGATTGAAACCTACCTGCAGATGTATTGCAACGCATGACCAGAAGACTGGGCTTGGTTCTTACCTCAGGCCAAGTTCATGCACAATTCCAGGGTCCATTCCATTCATAATCAAACACCCTACTCTCTACTCTACAGATACAACCCAGCGCCCTACCCTTCTGTGTCGAAAACCACCAATGCTCCCACAGTCGATGATCACATGCAACAACTTGCTGCCAATCGGGACTCAGCATTACTTGCTCACAAAGCTGCACAAGAAGCGATGCACATGAGAAGCAAGGGACCTTATACCCCTCCTAAGGAAGGTGATCTAGTCTGGCTAGATGCATCTACCCTGAAAAGGGACATCCCAAGCATGAAGCTAGCACCCCAATGGGTTGGCCCCTTTGAAATTACAAAAGTAATTTTGCCAGTGGCTGTTCAGCTCAAGATCCCTGATATGTGGTGAATACATCTGGTATTTCACACGTCTCGAACCTACCCTTTTGAAGAAAACAATGAATATGGAAGAGCCGAAATGCCACCCCTCCCAGACCTGATTGATGACTTACCTGAATGGGAAGTCAAGAACATCCTCAAGCACTGAGTCATGGGCTCACGAAGGAAACAAAAAGGATGTGTCTCTGCGCCCAAGAGGATGTCCAAACAACAAACCTTCCAATACTTGGTCAAATGGACTGGGTATGGACATTCCTCTAACACCTGGGAGCCAGAGGAGAATCTATATAATGCCCTCAAAATCCTCCACTCCTACCAGAGATGCAACTGACTCCCTCTCACCCATGGCCTATGAACACAACTCTGAACACCTCTCCACTTTTGACGAATTTACCCCTATTGGACTACGAGAACTCCCATATTGCGTTCTCTGATGACTATGACTTTTCCACATCACCACCCTCTCCCCCACTACAGCACCTACCCTCAGATTGCAACATCACAGTGGTTCAGGAATACTGGGACCAGGTCACCACTGGTGCACCAGGACCCATTCCAAACCCCCACTCTGCATTCATGGTTCATTCAATCTCCCTCACCAAGGGAAAAGAGAAAGGCCTGTATTGCCAAGACCGC
>JANFAE010000848.1:0-25521 GCA_024613145.1 Pisolithus marmoratus | reverse complement strand
CCTGCCCGAAGAAGAGCTTTCTTCTCTCGAGCGGATATGTTTCCAGGTAGAGCAAGCGTACGCCATTTCCTCCTCCTCTTTACAACGCACTCGAAGCTTCATAGCCACTGGTTTTACGAAGATTTCGTCCGCGAACAAAATCCTAAATTCCCTTCGCTATCACTCAAGAAATTCTCCGCATGCTTTTCCATGCTTGTCCGCTACTACATCAGTGGAGCCACGATCATGAACAAGCATTCAACACATTCATGCAATATAAAACGAGGGTTCCTGTATGCGGTGCGATAATGCTGAACGAGTCCTGGGAGAAGGTAAGTTTGATCATGGATGTAGAGTGCGCATAGCGACCGCCTTCCCAGTGCATTCTTGTCAAGGGTTGGAAATCATTCGGGCTGGGGCTTTCCTAAGGGAAAGATAAATGAGCACGAACCTCCACACGAATGCGTGTTCGAGAAGTAGGTTGTTATCTTCCCATTACATGACTGCATGTCGAATTTTTGGTTCTAGGTCCTAGAGGAGACGGGTTACAATCTGGCAGGGAAAATCAACCGGGCGGACGTTATAGAAATGTCTATTAAGGAGCAATTGATCTCTTTGTTCATTGTCCCGGGTATTCCAGATGACTTCCCGTTTAAAACTCGCACGAGGAAAGAAATCAGCGTAGGTGTTGGTCATCTATCTCGGCAAACCTTGGTACTCACCCGCTGATCAGAGGATCGAGTGGTTCAAGCTAACGGAACTCCCTACATGGAAGCGTAATAAGGCTTCACCTGGCAAATTCTATCTGATTTCTCCCTTTATTGCGTACGTCTCGTTTGTACATTGTTGCAACCATCACTGATCACGCATGATATGAGATAGTGCTTTGAAGGCTTTCATTGCCACACGCAAGTCCAGTGCACTGGGAATAAGAAATTCAAAGACCACCCCAGAAGCTGCCGTAGAGAGTGGCCCCCAAGAATCTGGCTCCTCTTCCGCGGATAATGGTGAACCGCACACTCCATCATCTCAAAGTAGTGAGGGAGCACGTGCTGGCAACAGTCTTTCCATAGTGGCTCATCCATCGGACGACGAAAAAGCTTTACCTCAGCCGGTGGACCCACACTTGCTCGGCTTCTATCATCACTGTCTCTTTCGGCCAAAAAAGACGGATTTTATGCCAACGCCCACTGTGCCAGACATCCGTCAATCCGTGGAGACCTCATCTGGACCTGTCTGCAACAGCACATCGCCAACGATAAATTTACCATACCCCTCCTTGAAATATTTGGAAGCCAACCATCGATTCCGACATTCGGAAGCCAGCCCATTAGTCGATGCGAATCGTCCACCCTTCTCCAAGTCAGGTATTCTCCAGGATACGCGCATGACGAGTGCTGGAGTAGCACCAGCGCCCCTTTCATCGCCATCATGTGGTGCTTCTAAGGAATCATCGAATATGGCTTTCCCTACTTCATCAATCCCACCGGCGGCTCCATTACAGGCTGGTGCTACTAAGCAATTACCCTCTTCTCGCCGAAGCTCGAGTACTGCTGATATTTCACCATATTTGACAACTCCAACCGAAGTGCCAACTTCAGGCAAGAGGTTGAAGCAACTTGCGCTTCTGGAACTCGTAGCAGACGAATCATCAAAGATGACGCCTACTCTGGTGTCCCAAGAGCTACCCACTAGTCGCACGTATGATTTCCTTTCGCATAGACCTGGGCCATGTGCTTCTGTCCCGCCTTTAACTACGCACGAATCCTTGGGCCAACGCCAGTTGTGGCATGACTCTGTTGGTGGGGCATCTGGGACATTTCTTCAGCGCTCTCGGGGAACGAAAGCGTCTACACCTGTCAGCCAGCTTCATCACTCTCCGCTCACAGATCCTCTCCACACCCAATCGCACTCGAGTCACTTTGACTGCTACAACCCCGTGTATACTCCCTGTTCTCAAGCACATCGAGTTGTGCACCAGGGCCAACTCCTTCCTGTGCCAGCTGGTTATCCTCCATCTGGGAGAGTTGAGCCGCATGCTTCTCAGCTTCCCGCGGTCCAACATCATTACTGTTTACCTTCAGCGGGTCGGGCATCGCAATACGCCACGTCAGCAGTCAACATGCTCCCGACTGGCTGTCCCTCTCATGTTTCACGGTCGTCGTTGGGGATGCAAGCTACACTTCCTCCACTCCCTCGTCAACCACCACCTAGTAGTGCCCAGCTGCTATCTATTCTAAACAATGGGGGTCAGGTTAGTGGCCAAGTTCCTCCGGCTCAGCCCTCCCCTGCTGGATATTCTGCTCATGTTGGCTAAGTAAACATCCTCGGGAATTCATTTACATTGTGCCACGTTTCTCATTCCCTTTGTCGTGATAGACTTTTTGTATTTTCCTCTACCATTCTGACCTTTTCTGTTTACCATAGTGCGTTCGGGTTGCTCTTCAGGGTTTCACAATGAGCTAAGTCAGTGCAGCCTTTTGCTTGTCATTGTTTCGTTGCCATAATTTTCGCTGCCCACTTTCTTTCATCATCGTTTCCCCCCCCTTGTTCTCTCTGCTCGTTGTGGCTCCAGGATCTTACAGTAGTAGTGCAATGTACATCCAACCATCCCTCAGCAGTCAAATCTCACAGTATGTTCTTGCAATACCAACCTCTGTAGTCCGTAGCTCCGGTGCACCTTCTTATTACTCTCTTCTACCTCTTTCATCGTCGTTACCTCTGTACTATATGCACGTTTCAGTGTGGCCTTGATACTCTTATTACGTGTACGTGTTGCTCTATTGCGGTAGTACTATGATGTGTCGTAGCAGACAGATCCCTCCTCCCGAGTACTTCAGCAAAGCAAGCATGACTTGGTATCTGTGCCAAACAGAAGTCACCACGTATCGCTGAGCTTTAGTCAGCTTTTTTTTTTGGCTCATCCGGTTTGCGCCACGTGCCCCTTGGTGGTGGCTATTGCGAGATCCCGGCGTTTGATCTGGCCCGCGTATACACTTTTTCTTTGCCGTTTCACCAGGTTCATGGACTTTTCTTCCTCCTGACCTTCCTTGTTTTCATTTTTTTTTGCCTAAGTTAAATCACCATGTTAAACGGCACAGGAGTCAAAATCTTCACTGGTGCGAATTGTGACGTTTCTTGATCTTCAGAGGCTGACTGTAGTATGATCCAAGGGACGAGCCACCCCGAGCTTGCGGAGATTATTGCACGACGGTAAATTCAAAACGGTGTAACCATGACTGTGTGCTGTTTCACCCATGCGAGCATACTCCCTCTCTAGTCTTGGTCTGTCCCTTGCCAAAGCTGAAATAACCAAGAGTGGCATTGGCGAGACGCAGGTGTGCATCGCTGAGAGCGTGCGCGAGAACGACGTATACGTCATCAACACTGGCTGCGGGGCGGTCAACACGGCGCTGATGGAGCTTTGCATTATGATTCACGCCTGCAAGATTGCGAGTGCAAAACGCATCACTGCGGTCGTGCCGTTGTTCCCGTACGCTCGACAAGACAAGAAGGACAAAAGTCGTGCTCCAATCACTGCGAAACTCGTCGCAAATATGTTACAAAAGTCGGGGTGTGATCATGTCATCGTAAGCGTTGCGTCGACTTATATTCATCTAACTGATCTGGGCCCCATGGCAAAGACGATGGACCTTCATGCCTCACAGATCCAGGGGTTCTTTGACGTTCCCGTGGACAAGTGGGTGGTTTCTCTTTTGCACTGGTTTCATTTCGTTTGATCACCTAATGGTTGCCGATGACCGTCCTGTTTTGGACGGATGCAGCGTAAGTGCTGTGTTGGCCGTATCGTAAGATGGAGTCTAGACCTCATCTATTCCGCATTAGCTTTACGCCGAACCTTCCTCGATCCTTTATATCCGCACGCATTTTGACGTGAAGAACGTGGTGATCGTTTCGCCTGATGCTGGAGGTGCCAAGAGGTGGGTTAAATGTATCAGCGCGGCAGGGTTGGATAGGAGTGGGACTGACGGTAATATGGAATGGCAGAGCAACGTCGATTGCGGACCGACTGGGCGTCGACTTCGCATTGTTCCATAAAGAGCGGAAAAAAGCGAATGCGGTATCTCGGATGGTGTTAGTCGGACACGCCAAGACAAAATAGCGATCCTGGTGGACGACATGGCGGATACGTGTGGAACGTTATGTCTTGCAGCGCAGCATCTTGCGGAGGCAGGGGCATCCAAGATCTATGCGATTGTGACGCACGGAATACTGAGTGGGAACGCGTTGAAGAATGTCGAGGAGAGCGTGCTGGAAAAGCTGATTGTGACGAATACGTTGCCTCAATCGGAAAACCAGGCCAATTGCAGCAAAATTGAGGTGATCGATATCGGGCCGGTTCTCGGGGAGGTGATCAGACGCAGTCACTATGGCGAGAGCGTGTCGAAGCTATTTCACGAGGTACCATACTGATCTAAAGAGACGATGTGATATATAGTGGGCAAGTTGGTGCTCAGTTGCGCCGTGATATAGACATTTGACAGATAGTTGATCGGGGTTGGATGCAACTTAACTGTCGCCGTCGACAGGGTGACAGATGGGCTTCATGGGGTGACGAGAGCGTTACGTAATATATGGCTGGAAAGTGCCGGTGATTGTGTGGGACGAGTCACGTGATGGGGCATCAAAGATATTTGGTGGAACTGGTGGATGGATGGATGGGTGGATGGGTACAAGATGGCACATTTTACATGGCGTGTACAAGTCGTGTTGAATCATGGTAATAAATAAAAGAGTCGGTGGAAGTACGATAATACTCGGTTGGGTCGGTTAGCACGGGATGACTTATTACCAAACTGGTGCTGGTATGGCGCTTGTTCAATAGATTCTGGCGAGCAGTTCGTCTGATGCCGCCTTTGGTCTTTTCGCTCCTCGCATGTCTTCCTAGTCCGCCCCTGCTGCCGCTCTCGTCTCGCCCTCAGCCCATTTTCTCTTCCCGGTCGTACAAGGCGATGCTCTGCGTGTCATGTTCACGTCCCCGAATCATGCAGCCCAAAGCAACGCCGACTCAAACAGCAGCCACCTCCCGAATAGCCAGCAACCTTGCTCAAAACCCTCCTCACAACCAAAAGACGCTGTCCATGTCGTCGGCGTACCCGCCGTATCAATACAGAACGGAAGGCTCGTCGTTGGTGATGCAAATTCAAGTATGCCCAACCTCTAAAAACCTTTTTCCCTCACACGCTCATCCTCCTCTCCGCAGGTTCCAGCCGCTCATTCACTCCAATCAAGACCTTGGGTGATGGATCGTTCGGTACCGTTCTCCTATGTGATTGGCACGGTACCCTACCCCCCAACACTCCCCTCTCTCCAATGCAATGCGGCGGTGGCGCTCGACCCGAGTGGGTCGGAAAACGACTCGTTGCAGTCAAGAGGATGAAAAAGAAGTGGGAAGGCGGGTGGGACGAGTGCAAAAAGCTAAAGGAACTCGAGGTGCCTCCATCCATGGTTTGTATTCAACGTCCCTCTGACATGCATACAGTCACTTCGCGCAATTCCTTTTCACCCCTGCATCATACCGCTGTACGACTTTTTTCTCCTACCAGATACCAAGGAGTTATATTTCGTTTTCGAGAGCATGGAAGGAAATCTCTATCACCTCATCAAAACTCGCAAAGGCAGGCCACTTGCAGGTGGCCTCGTCGCCTCCATATTCCGTCAAATCGTGTCTGGCCTTCACCACATCCACTCTTCGGGCTATTTTCATCGTGACATGAAACCGGAAAACGTTCTAGTCACCACAACTGGACACTTTGAATATCGCTCCTTATCTCCCGTCTCACTACCTGGTGCGACGGAAGCGGATGTCGTAGCCATCATCAAGCTGGCCGACTTCGGCCTTGCAAGAGAGACACACAGCTCCCCACCTTACACGACTTACGTCTCTACGAGGTGGTACCGCGCACCCGAAGTCCTCATGTCCAGCAGAGACTACTCCAATCCCGTTGATATGTGGGCTTTGGGGACCATCATTGCTGAGCTTGTCAACCTACGACCTCTGTTTCCGGGCTCTGATCATATCGATCAAATACATCGCATATGCGAGATACTTGGCGACCCTGTCGATTACGGTACTGATTCTCGAGGCAAACCACTCGGTGGTGGAAAGTGGAATAAGGGCCTCAAGATGGCCAGGCAGTTCAACTTTGCTTTCCCCAAGGTTAGCGTTGGCAATGATGTTTCTTTGATTCAAATCACTTATGAGCTTGCGTCGCAGAGTCAACCGAAAGATTTTTACTCGTATTTTGACCGGAGCGTCCCCAGGAAGCTCATCGAGTGCATATCTGATCTGCTCAAATACGACCCCGAGTACCGTCTCACGAGCCGGCAGTGTTTAGAGCACCCGTATCTTATAGAAGCGTTACTCCAGAAGGCGCCACCGATGCCTCCAACATTGTATGTCCAGACATCGTCCACCACGCCTGCAAAGCCTCGCATCAACGGCGCACCCTTTCTCACACCCTCCGCTTCTCCCCGTAGCATCCCTCCCTCGCATTCCCACAATTCCCTACCTAAATCTTCATACCCACCAAATCCACCTCCCCTTCATATCCCGGACGCCTCTTCTTCTCATCGCACTGCGTTCGTTCCCTCCATTGCTACCTCGGGTACCCATACCCCCGGATCGCCAAAAGTCGGCGATCCACATGGACAGGCTCCACCTCCGTCTTATGTACAAGAAGAGGCTCGGATACAAGGCGGTGCCCTGCCGTGGCCTACCAACCATCCACGAAACGGTTCGCAATGGATGGGTACCTCACCTCCACAAGCCTACGCCTCTCCAGAGGAACAGAGAATGGTCTTCCAGTCTTCAACAGGCTCCGAATTGCATGCTGAGACAGAGCCTATGCATGTTCAGCTGCATGCTCAAGAAACCGTTCAGACGCCAAGCAGTAAGTTCAGCAGGCTCGGCTCCCTTGGATTTGGCAAGAAGCATTCGAAGTGGGGCCTTGGCATGTTTGGGCATGGGGACAAAATTCACCAACATGTATTACCGCCCGTAGACGAGGATCCAGGATCAAGCTCTATGCCTTCACTTAAACGATCGCAATCCATAGGTTCGGATACGCCGTTGGCCGGCGACAGTACCGCTGCAAATGCACGCAAAGACGCCAAGGCGGACAGGAAGGAAGCAGAAAGATTGCGACGAGAGGCAGAGAAACAACGTCGTGCTATGGCGGAGCGGGCACACAGAGAGCAAGCACGTGCGGTTATGCAAAAACGTAGCCAGGTGCTCATGCAAACGACTGCGAAGCATGAGTTGGAATGGAAATGGACGCATTCGGGCAGTTTGCTCAGCGTCAATTCCCGTGCCATATATACTGACCTCGAGAAGAGCAAAGCTGCGGCCTCTGGTCCAATACGGCAGAACCAAAACGGTTCTGCCAAGGTTAATTCGCCCACTTTGAACGCGGCTTCGGGTCGGTTTGTGAAGCCTCCAGACAGCACTCTCCTGCCTGGTGACCGGTGGCTGCCTAGAGATGAGCGCTTGAGCAAGGTCCGGCGGCGAAACTTCGACGACGACCATTCCATGTCATCATCGGACATCCACAGTACTGGCCGAGTGTCTGCGATATCATTTGCGACGGTTGATAGCGATCCAGGGCCGGCTCGAATTCGGCGGCCCCCAGCGTGCGGTGTAAACCGAATGACGTCTACTTCTTCACTGCGAACGGGTACAACGTCATTCGACGACTTCCCAACCTCGGCGCGCTCGTCCAATTCGATATCCCTGGACCATCAGTTCAACGAGTTTAATATTCGTGCCTCCGTCGATACCACATCCTCTGTCTCGGGGACGTCCTCGCCTCCGCCCATCAATCTCCTGTCCTTATCACCGTCGCCCAACTCATGGATGCACTCCCATAATTCACACGATTCCACTGGTTCCCATCCCACTCCTTACATTGGTGCCCCGATGATTCAGTATCCCTCATCTTCCCACACGACATACGAGTGTAATGGCAAGATGTTTGGACATCCTCCAAGTCCCGGGATAGATCCTCATGTAGCGGTCAACCCTATATTCAAAGTGGTAAGTACCAGAAAGCCTGAGTTGTTATCCCAACTGAGATAGTTTGCGCAGGCGCCGTTACCATCATCACTACTTGACCATCCGTCGCCACATTCGCTCCCACCATTCTCGCAGCTCGAAGCAGTCGCGGAAGGGGAGTATCCCCCATTATCTCCCATGTCCTTTACCTCGCCCGATGATAACTAAACATTCGGGCTGCCGCGCATTCCTTTAAGAATTTTTATTTATCCTCTCGTCGTTTGATATTACCTCATCGGTTTGGGAACTACTCTCCTCACAATACTTCAATGGACCCAGTGCCACCAACATCATTCATTGCTACATCTGTCTGCCACTGCTATGTCCTTTATCTCCCCTATTTCGTACATGACGGGTAGCTCTGTCCCATATTGTCTCATCCCCGAGCAAGTGATAGAGGAACCTTTAAGACTTTCGAGTCTCTGAGCGACCTTCGCACACCCCTTACCCTCCCTATTTCATCCTAGGTCTTCAAAGAGACCCTTGTTCTGCACCGCTCGTGCTTATCTTACTCATCCATCTCTCATAGTAGCATTAACTAGGATCAATTAGGCGTCACAGAACGCCATAGGAATTGTACTCTTAAAACTCACTAGCTCTTTGTGACGCGAGTACTAGCCCGACTTCGTGCTCCACACAAGAGTACTGAGTGGGATTTGCAAGTAGCGACAAGGACAGAAATCATGAAAGAGCTTCTGCTACTACCGCCTATGCATTTAGTGCAACTCCATAGCTCTAGTGCTCGTGCCCGTGGTGTACAACTTGTTCAAACTGGAGCCCACTACAGTACTGTGAACCAGGGTTTCCGGTCCGTGAAGCGTGGACTTACCAATAACTGAGGAGGGGTGTTGGCCAAAAAAGAGACGAAGGTCAGCGCTTCATCCACGTCTGGTAGAGTTTATAAGCCACATACCCGCATGCATGGGGACCAGGTTTATCCTACAAAATACGTTTAGAGATTAGGTCGACGGGAGTCACAACGTGATACACACCAAGTTAATAAATATCTTGGGGTGACCCAGGGCACCTCCACCTGGTAGCATAGACCACAATATTAGGGACAGAATATATTTTGGACAGACGACATACCACCATCACAGACGACCTTGCGACCCTGTACAATGCGCACGGGCTCGTTGGCTATGAGTTCCATGGCGCTAAGTGGATTCGGTTGAAGCTCCATGATAGTTTGCTCAAAGCGGGGACCAGAACGCGCAGCGGGTCGGAGCCGCTGACTCGTTGACCATGGTGTCGGGTAATTGGGGGCTTGAGGTGCGACGCCAGATCGAGAATTTTCAACAGGAGCCGACGGTAAAGAGGGTACTTTTGTTGAGGACGCGCGCCTTACGATGCAAGGCCGGATGCCTCGCGAGACAATTCGACGACTAAACATCGCGCTAGTATGATCGAACGAACGGAAAGCGTCGCGATGTGAGAGTGTGATTACATAATTACATGAGGAGCTACTAACGATACAAGAAATAACGAGTACATGATGCCTCCTTCAGTCAATCTCTTCAATCTCGATATCATCCTCCAGTTTGTCCAAATCCATTCCTTCTGCTTCTGGGTGATTCGGTACGATGATTAATTTGTTTCTGGGACCGTCGAATCGGACGTGAACGGTTTCGTTGTCCTGTATGCGCTCAGAAAGGAGGAGGACCGACAGTGGGTTCAAAAGTTCGCTCTGAATCGCCCTGTTCAACGGGCGAGCACCGAAAGCTGGGTTATAGCCGACGGAAACAAGGTACTGCTTTGCCGCGGGTTCGACATCGAGAATGATCTTCCGATCCGAGAGTCGGTCTTGCACCTCCTTGAGACGCAAGTCGACAATCTTGAGAACATTATCCCTTGACAGGGTGCGCTATAGCAAAGTGATTAGTGGGGATGCACCTTGTTAGGACAAGTGTTACTTACAAAGATAATAATTTCGTCGATGCGATTAATAAATTCCGGAGGAAAGTGGGCCTGAATCGCACCCATGACTAATTGACGAGTGTTGGAATCCACTACTCCTTCTGACATATCGTTGAGATAAGCAGCACCAAGGTTCGAGGTCATAATGATAACCGTATTTCGGAAGTCCACTACCCGACCCTGGCCATCTGTAAGACGACCATCATCGAGGACTTGCAAAAACAATGTCACAAACTCCCTGGATGCCTTCTCGATTTCATCGATAAGCACGATACAATACGGTTTGCGGCGAACATATTCTGTGAGCTGACCGCCTGCGTCATGTCCGACGTACCCGGGAGGTGCACCGATCAAACGCGCGATGGAATGTTTCTCCGAGTACTCCGATCCATCGATGCGTATCATAGCATCCGGGGAATCGAAAAGAATGGTTGCAAGCTACCTACAAGTCAGTCCAAACTACAGGCCCATGGAGAACCAAGCCCACCGTTTTACTCATCAATGTCTTGCCTGTTCCGGAAGGCCCCGCCATCAAAAAGCTGGCGATTGGTCGGTTTGCGCTTGCCAACCCACTCCTCGACAACCTGATGGCATTAGCCACAGCCTTCACAGCGTCAGGTTGGCCAACGACACTGTCAGCCAGAATTTTATCCATTTTAAGTAACTTCTCTTTCTCCGTCGACATTAGTCTTGTAACAGGGATGGCGGTCCAGCGCGCCACGATCTCGGCAATCTGCTCAGGGGTTACGGTGTCAGAGCCTGGTTGGCCGTTCGCTTCCTCCTCTGCCTTCTTGGCTAACAGTTGCTCAAGGCGGCTCTGCAACTCCGGCAGAGCATAGTAACGCAGATCAGACGCAGTTTCCAGGTCGTATCTGTAAGAGCGAGCCGTGAGTATTAGTCGCGCACTGGTAGTTCACGAACGTACCGTCGCTCGGCTTCATCCGCCTTGGCTCTGAGTTCATCTATCCTCTTTCGGACGTAATTAACCTCATCACCAATCTTCTTCTGCGCCTCGTGCGCAGCTTGTAGTGGCCGAAGTTGATCATCAACCTCTGCAATAGCTTTGCGAGCCAAAGCGAGGCGCTCTTTGCTGGCCTGGTCTTTCTCGCGCTCAAGGGCATGTATCTCAACCTCAAGTTCAAGTCTGCGTCGCTGTAGTTTGTCGATTGCTTCAGGTGCCGTTTCCCTTGTGACTCGGACACTAAATTCAACACATTAGCATTCTGAGGACTTCGATCAATGACGCACGACTTACCTTGCGCAGGCTTCGTCAACGAGGTCGATCGCAGCGTCGGGCAGTCGACGCGAGGTCAGGTAGCGATGTGCCAAGGTCGCCGCGGAAATCAATGCGCCGTCAAGAATTCTGACACCATGATGGACTTCATATTTCTCTCTGATGCCCCGAAGGATGTTGATAGTCTCGCCAACGGTTGGTTCGTTAACGATGACTTGCGCAAACCTCCGCTCCAGCGCCGCGTCCGTCTCGATGTACTTTCTGTATTCAGCCAGTGTAGTGGCACCAATGCACCGCAGCTTGCCTCTGGCCAAGAGGGGTTTGAATAAGTTGCCGGCATCCATGCCGCCACCTTCGGCACCCCGACCTGCCATGATGAGGTGAAGCTCATCGATAAAGAGGATGACCTGGTTTCCTTGTTCAGCGGATTTTTCCACTTCACTTAGGACGCTTTTAATGCGCTCCTCGTACTCCCCCTTATACTTTGCGCCAGCCATCAAAGCACCCATATCCAACGAAAATATACGGCCAAAGAGGGATGCAGGGACATCGCGATTCACAATGCGCTGAGCAAGGCCCTCTACAATGGAGGTCTTTCCAACACCAGGTTCACCGATGAGAACGGGATTGTTCTTTGTTCTACAGAACCGTTAGCAGCATTCCAAAAGTGTTTCTGATGGGGCAATCATACCTTCTGCACAGAATACGGATAACTCTACGGATCTCGTTGTCTCGCCCGATGACCGGGTCAATCTTGCCCTCTTCCGCAAGTGCCGTGAGGTCGACTGCGTACTTCTGCAGAGCCTCGAATCCAGCCTCTGCGTTTCTGCTTTCGATGCGCCGGTTACCACGTATCTGTTGAACTGCCGTCTTAATAACAGCCTCCGTTAAGCCAGCTTCCTTGAGAACAGATTGGATCGTGGAGTCTTTGATGAGAGCGAGAAGAAGGTGATCTTGGGCAACATAGGAATCATGCATAGTTTTCTGTAACTCCGTAGCCTCTCGCAGTACCTTCAATGTCGTCCCAGTGAATGACAGCTCTTCGGGAGGTGGGGACTGTGACGGTAGTCTGATAATGATCTTCTGGAGACCACGTTTTACGGTAACCTTCAGAATCAAAGCGTGAGTAGACCAAACACATTCAAGCTAGCATCCCACCTTGTCACCGCCGGCTTTCTCGATGACGGAGGCAAACAAGGAGGCGTTACTTTGACCTCCTTGCATACTGCTGTCTGGCTCTGTACCCTCATTTAGGAGGGCGGCCGCGATATGAGCAGGATGGACTATAACGATCATCAGTGTGAACAAACAATAGGTGTTCGAGACGGGCAAACCTTGTGCATTTGCATGATCTCTTGCTAGTTGAATAGCAGCAGCAATCGTCTGCTGTGACCTTTCAGTTAAGATGTCTGGATTCATAGTCGGACTCTTGAGTCAATCCGTAAGCAAGGTTGGTGGGACGTGGACAAGGCCTTTATGTGCTCGCGCACCAGCGAGTCGACGCCTATCGATTAGTCCAGACGAACGGAGTACCAACGCAACAGTTCTCCTGTGTGCCAGAACACCGTCGAAAGTCATCAGTGATATCATGTCACGTGCTTCAACCGCACCCTTCGACGGCTTACGGTATGGAGGCGTACGACACCGTGTTACCAGCGGACTCCGTCGAATTTTGTCCTCACGAAGGTTCGCGAGATATCTTCGTTTGCGGAACCTACAAGTTGGAGCAAAAAGAAAACATCGATATTACTGTGAACCCGTCGGAATCAGAGAACAGCCAGCACCGGTGGGGAAAATGCCTCGTATTCAAAGTGACAGATACAGAGGCCAAGCTATGGTAAGTGGCCTTCCATAATCTACTATATCTGTCTTTAAAATATGGTGATTCAGCACCTTAGTCCAAGAGATGACCTTACCCGCAGTCCTTGATCAGAAATGGTACAGCTAGCAAACGGATTCTCATCTTCCTCGTGCTCACGCTTCACACAGGTGCCACAGGTCACGGACAAGTACTGCGGTCCTAGGCATTGCCGACTCAGAGGGAAATATATCTGTCCAGGAGTGGCAGTCTCAAAATGTATCATGCTTCATTTGATCTCGTCAAACAGCATCTTAGTCCCTTGTTGCAGCACGCTTTCCGTTGCTTGCAGAAGATACCCTGCGTTACTGGAGACATTTTGTGCCTGTCATTGGATTGGTCCAGTAGACGTTATCCAAGCGATCATCTTGGATCGTTGATCGTGTCCCTTTCAGATGGATCACTTTGTCTTCTAAATCCTTCCTCTCCACATGGCCTTGTTGTATCTAACGTGTGGCAGGCGCATGATTATGAATCGTGGATTGCTGCGTGGAATTATTGGGAAAGTGCCGTAGTCTATTCAGGTAGGTGCTATGTAAGTGCAAAGCGAGATGCTTGACAGCAAACCTCCATGCATGATAGGTGGTGATGACCTGAATCTGAAAGGTTGGGACATCCGCCAGCCCCTTCACCGCCCAATATTTGCCAACAAATTGTACGTGTCGCCAACGTATATTCCAATGATGCAGTGAATACATTTAAGGGTAGGTTCGATGCCGGAGTGACTAGTATTCAAAACCACCCATACATCGAGCATCTACTTGCGGTCGGCAGGTGGGTGATTCTCTTGGCAGCTATGATTACGAACCAAGCTTCGTTCCTCAGTTATGATAATATTGTCCGGCTTTTCGACACACGCAAACCCATGTCGCCTCTTATGACCATTGATGTTGGTGGGGGTGCTTGGCGTGTCAAATGGCATCCATTTCCAGAGCGCAAGAACGACCTTCTTGTTGCATGTATGCATGATGGTTTCAAGGCCGTCAACATAGATCACCAGGAACCCACGATGCCCCACCGTATCGGAAAACGCTTTGATCAACATGAATCGCTCGGTTATGGTGTAGACTGGTCTTTCCACGAAGTTGTTCATGAGAAGGAGACCTTGATTGCGAGCTGTTCATTCTATGACCATAAGTTGTGCCTGTGGTCTGGGTAATGGCAGTGTAATACGTCACCAATCGTTAACATAGGTATTCAATACCAGTTAGTTCTAATGTAGGTGAACATTGCGAGACTGCTCGACATTCTTTTCGTGGCAGTCGTCAAAAGACTTGACGTCGACGATGTGAATGCCGCACTACCAGATATGTTTCATTATCAACTGCTCGTTTGACCAACTACTAGCAGACGGTGACTATACTATTCTGCAAACTTGGCGGCAGGAGACTTGATCCAGTTATTAAGTATTGATGCCCTTAGACCCCTTGGTAAGACGCATAAAACCAGGTCAACCCTTCTCTTGGCACTTTTGATTAATACACTGGTGCCGCACACTACATAGTGAGCCAGCAAGGGCACAACCATATGGTCCGTCCCAGGTATCGTGAGATCTATTGGAAAGTAGCCGCGTAAGAGCTAATGACCGTGTCATACAGACTGTAAACCAGTAAGAGGATATAAATGCCGAAAGGAAGGCTGCACTGCGAATTGCAGAGGCAACGCGAGGTAGAAAGCAGCCAGGACGCAGAATTGACCTCGGCCGGGTAAGTAGAGGGGGAGTGAAATATACCTGAACGTGTTGAAGATAATGAGACTATGTCAAAGCTTGCAAATACCAGAACTCACGGGAACAGATGACGAACGCCTCTATTAATGCGTAAACAGCCCGGAATAACGCATTGGTCACACAGCTGTCCTGGAGACCAAACCAAGCAGCAACTCGGCCGTGCACGAGCTGGCATAGTAAGCCGCCGACACCGTTTCGGCCACTTACCCCGAGCGCCATCCACGAGCTGGCAGAAGTTCGGGATTACCCCAGGATGTCGGATATCCAAGATCAGCGGCCAAAGTTGAGGCGATCTGATGTTGGTCTGGCCCGTGAATATATGACCAATTCCCTTGTCTTACTGCACGTACAAGTTCTAACAGCCGCCAATCGACGCGAGCAAGTTTGTCTATCCCGGTAAACTTACATCATTGACCCAGCAACACGCATCATATTTATTGAGTTTCCATACCATTTCACATAGGAACGCGGCAGCATGCCGCATTGATGGGATAGACACTTAGAAGTTTCGAGACAACAACCATGAAGAATTAATTACCTTTGCGGTTCGCAGAAGAAGCACCACATAATCCTGGTAGGACAATCTCTAAGAAAGCCAGGTTCAGATTGCTATCAACGAACCTTGCACTACAAGCCCGGAAGAGCAAACCGTCCAAATATGCATTGAATCTTAGAGGTAGCGATATCGTAACTCAGCTGCCCACCTGAGGGAGTGCCTCGAGTGCGCACATCCCGCATCGGAGTGCTCTTCCGAGACAGCAAACTTGACTGCACGAGTGCATCCATTGCATAAACGAGCAACCACAGTGTCAAGTCTAGAGTGGAAGACTTCGTACCAGAGCGTTGATCCGACGATGTATAGGACCGATCCCTCCGGCATAGGAGGATGGCTGCAGCTACACCCGAAGCCATTGCATTCATCGCGACTACTTTCTGCTATGCAGTGAATTTGGAGTCGAGAGCCAGAATGGGACCCCTAAGGGCATTTTGTAACAAAGTGAGAGAATGAGACAAAGCGCGTGAGACTCGAAGGATCCGAGCTGCTTCTTCAGAGTTTCCTACAAATGTTTCAAACACTGGCCGCCTCCAACAGCGACGGCAAGGGCAAACGGCAAACCCCTTGGGCCTGGTTCTTCGGACAGGGTGAGCTTCAGAGCACCTAGTCTGACCCCCGAGGATCCCGGACAAGCGCGGTTAGTGACATGGAGAAGAGGGGGACCAAGCAACAATGAAGCGGCCAGGATGTACGCAATTGCACCTCGTTACATTCCAGAGCCTCGACAAAGAAGCCTTGCAAACGCTCTTGGTGTGCTACTCTCTGTCGTCTGCAGAATTCGCGACGCCCCCAACGTCCCGGGTGGTTGATGATGACATAGCACTCGTTAGCAGCAGGAGGTACAGGATCAAGCTAAGAAGAAATCCACGTGTATATGCTCCAACGCAATATGAAAGAAACTTCAAGCTGCCAAGACGATGTGTCCGCAATTTGGAGCCACGATCGACTGTCTGGTTGTCGCGTATGCTGGTTGCCAACTGCGTGCGGACTTATTAATGTACCGTATGTGTTGACAACTGGTATCTATTAACCATCCAATTATCATGGTTCCCTGGTGGTGATTTCATGTCAAACACTACTTTCCAGGGGCCTGTTGAAACTGCTTGCGTAACTCCAGAAGCCCACAGCTTCAGGATACATGCACTCCATTGCTATGAGATCGTCCCATAGTCCAGCACGTCTTAGCAACTCAAAGAATTGTGCGCGAGAATCAGGAAAGACGAACATTCGAACAATGGGATTCGCCTATGATAACTTGTCAGAAGCTGTACGGCAAGCATTAGCAATGGTCAACGCACATGGTGTTGAAGCATCGTGGACAGGTACGACAGTGGGGGTGGGTCTCCCTCGAGCGATCGACCTTTGCAATGTGCCCTGGACGGACAACATGACTGGTCCTCACTTTGCTTACCCTTTCCCTTCAGTTCGTGAGTTCTTTGGGCAATGTAAGGATCGAGCCAAGTGTGCCAAAGCTCGATTTTGCGTCCGTCAGACCCGAGCTGTTTCATCAAACTATAACATTGCTGCCAATCTACGTCCGGAATTCCCTGCCATAGTGGACCTGCCTTACGCTCAGGCGAGTCCAGCGTTGTCTCCGAAGGGGGGACAGTCGCAGGAAGCGGGGACGCCGGGCCCTCGGATTGATTGTCGGCCAACCAGGGAAGGTCTGACTTCCAACTGGCTGGTCGCATCATAAGTCGGATCCACCTTCTGCGTCTCACCCACGAGCCCGCGCTGAGGGGTCCGATCTCCGCATTCCAGTGCTTTTCGCGGAACGACCAGTTGTACTCAAATCCGTCGTGCTGTACCTCCCCGAGGTCCGACCGCATGTCAATCATCCACGCCTTAGATACCCAACGCCATGTTGCATCGGGAAGGGGATAATTACTGAGTGAGACATTCGGCTGCTGAGAACGTTTTGTGCCTGCGTTGGGGATGGTGAAGGGAAAGGGATCAGTAGGGAGAAGGGATAGGCTAGAGTAATAGGGCAACGAGAAGATGGTCAACCTAGAATACGTGAGTGAGAGGCCATTTAAGAGGAACAAAAGCCCACCCTCTCTGATTTTCATACAAGACAGCCCAACGGTACGTATCCTGTTCTTCTAATGTGTCGGGAAGTCCCTCCGCGCTTAGCGTTATGCTCTGAGCGTCATCTTCGGACTGCAACAATGACCGGGACCGTTCATCTTTGTAAGGGGCGGGCTCCTTAGCGTGTGGTTTGAGTCTCTTATTCAAGCGCAGTTTACGCAACGAAGCGAACAAGTGAAAGTGGGACTTTGTAGCTACTCGACGACGTGCAGATTCGACAGCTGCCGGGTCATCTGGCTGGAATATTGCATGAGGGGCTTGAAGTTGAGATGTACTGTCAGGACGGTCGTGGTGGTGCGTCATGATGTTTGTGCACGCGTTGGAGCACATCTGCAACCATGTCGCCTCTCTTCTGGCGACTCTCAAAGTACCCGCTGCTCGCTAGCAGGGCTGCCCACAGCCCAGTTTGTCTACGGGGTGGGTTTCGACGGAACCAATCGTCGAGGCCAGTGTCGACGATCAAGTACGTCAGGTCACTAACGAAGACATGCCCTTCATGCGGAGCACTACTCCCTACACGCCTGCCCGTCTGTTTGTCCTGCAACTGGATTGCCGGAGTTCACAGTTCGATCCCTTACCATGAGCTAATGGGGTTACCATATAGTCCGAACCCATTTGTGGTGGATACTGCCCTCCTCAAGCGTCGTTTCTTGGATGCCCAGCGGATATGCCACCCCGACGCATGGGCTACAAAGACCGAGGTGCTCGTTGTGACCATGGTTTCTACATGCATACGCATCTGACATGCCGAAGCCAGAGAAACACACAGCGCTTGAGCTATCCAATACTGTAAACGCGGCATACAGGACCCTGAAATCCCCACTCCATCGGATAGAGTATATCCTGGAGCGCAATGGTGTAGCAATGGAGGAGGAGGACCAACTGGACGACATCGAACTCATTGACGAAATTATGGGAGTCAGGGAGGAGATTGACAACGTGCAACCCGGAAACTCAGTGCGACTACATGGATTGCGAGACCAGAACAATGGTACGCATGCGTTCAATATAATGCTAGTCCTGCTAACGGTTCTGGCCAGCTAAAATATCGCAGCTCGTGAAAATGATAGAGGGGTTGGTTGCAGGTGGCAATTGGAGGGAGGCGAAGAGTGGTGCTGTAAGGCTGAAGTACTTGGATGGAATAGAACAAGCAATACGCCGACGTTTGGAGAGTATGTGAGTAATCAATGAGTAGGTATTTAGACTCGAGGACATAAATAGTCGGAAGTTGCCGAGTACTTTCTTTGACTTGAGCACAGGAGACGGAGGCGTAAGTCCAGCACGTCAAAGATGCACACACAAGTCCGCTGACCATCGTTGTCGTTGCCAGAGGCAATGCCCCATTCTGTCTCGTCGCTGCGTGGCATTCTACGACACCGCTGTCGCACTCTCATGTACGCGGACTCTTCAAGGTCCCCTTCTGCTCAGGGATCCTCGCTCAAGAGACCATTTTCTCAACATGCGAGTGTCGCTACTTTCAAGCAAACTGTAAAAGCAGAAGAAGTCGTCCCCATGCGTTCTCGGTCACCGTCCGGCCTTGGGGAGCAGAGACTTGCAAAGGCCCCAAAGCTAGGCATACACCAGTCGTCCGGAATGCGGTTGGGCAGGTCAGCCACGATCTCACCTGCCTTCATAATACCACCCTCCTCCTCCAATCATAAAAATTTGTCCTCGGAGAGCCCTGAGCGACCTCGCCCTTCCCGAAGGCGGAAGGGAAAACGGAACAGCTCTTTACGATCCGAGTCGCTACCCGAGCTAGATGGCCCTATGCGTGATGCTGTTTACATAGAGAAACAACATAGAGCAAGTATAGGCTCTCGACCAGAAATTAAGCCGGCGCTGGCAGACAATCCCAAATCTCCCCTGATGAATTTTGTTCTTCACAATACGGGCCCTGACCACGCACTCAAATTTGAATTCAAGGAGTACTTCGACAGCAACACTAACCGGCCAGTCACTCGGTAAGCGTTTCTTTGACCCAAAGTAGTAATACCAGCTGATGCGCCTTACGAAGCTGTACCCTCGATATCGCAACTGAACCACGGATAGTTGCCGTCGGCGATCACACAGAAAAGAAAGCTGCAGAGAGGCTCTGTTGTTTGTCTGCACTATATCAACTCTATGACGGAGGCCTAGTGAGTGGTTCCTTGTCAACCTCGCCTCATCATAACTTAAGTGCCTGCCATGCCCCTGCATAGCTTGACAAGTCGTCCAAGGCACCAGTTAACCCCCAACCCGCTCCATCGGATCAGATACAACTGTCGGACGGTTCAGTCGTGAACTATGAACGTGCTCGGAGTTTCATGGACTACTACTGTCGAATATACAATTTCGGGAAGCCAGACATCGATTACCAGCAACAAACGAGCAAGGGGAAAAATACCGTTTGGGAAGCAGTCATGATCGTAGGAGGTCGTCGCATTGGTTTAGGCAGCGGAAGCACCAAAAAGGTCGCACTCACTCAGTGTTTCCTGGACGTCACTCGCTACCTCGAGAGTTGTGACCCTGAGCTGTGGAGAAAGTATGTTGAAGCTGCCCAGTCTGGCAAGGACCTTGGCCTTGCGCCCAAGGTTCACCTTCAAATCAGCAACAGATTGGGGGACGAAATCGAAGATCTTTGCAGAGAGATAAAGAGGACAGCGTTGTATAACAACCAGTCTGCCATCAGAGAAAAGTTTGCTGGCTCCGCTTCCTCAGGACTGCATGTTGGCATGGCCGGTATCCCCAAACCCTCGTATCCCCGTCACTATCCATCCCATATCGCTAAAAGAAGGTCTGAGCTCCTGAAAAAACGCAGAAAGGCGTATCTTGATGACCCCGGCATGGAGAAGTTGCGGGCAACTAGAACTGCTTTACCTATCTTCACAAGGTCTAAGGAGCTTCTCGACCACGTTCAGAGGAATGATGTGACTATTTGCGTGGCAGCGACGGGGTCTGGGAAGACCACACAAATTCCACAAATTATTCTGGATGACTACATTGATCGCGATGAAGGTGCATATTGTAACATAATTTGCACGCAACCCCGTCGGTTGGCGGCCCTCAGTGTTGCAGAACGAGTAGCAAAGGAAAGAGGAGAAACTGTGGGCAGCGGATCCATAGGATATAGCGTCCGGTTTGAATCCAAACTTCCTGAAGAACACGGGTCCATTACATTCTGCACTATAGGCGTCCTACTCCGCCGCATTCAGTCCGCTATGACGGAAGGCGGAATTGCTGCCGCAAAACTGGACGAAATCACACATATCGTAGTTGACGAGGTGCATGAACGGGACGTTGACACAGATCTACTGCTAGTCGTGCTGAGACGCATGTTGGAAGATCGGAAGGCGCGGAATGTTCCTCTCAAGATAGTGTTGATGAGTGCCACCTTCGACCCCGCGTTGTTTCAGGAATACTTCCTTGATAACAATGGTAACAAAGCGCCGGTTATTGATATCCCTGGTCGAACATTCCCTGTCAAGAAACGATACTTGGAGGACTTCATCGATGATATCAAGTGTAACCCTCGGTTGAACTGGATCTTCGGTGACGAATCGGTTGCTAGGTACCTCGAACGCGAGGGTGCTTACGCGCAGTCTTACCCTGCGTCTGCGCTAGCAACCTCAGCTTCACTGCCGATTACTCCACTACCGCCGTTAGCTAACGACGAACTCGATACTCCATCACCGTTGGTAGCTGGTGCCATCTGCCACGTCCTTCAGCAGTCTCACTCTGGACATGTCCTTGTTTTTTTGCCTGGGTGGGAAGATATCATGGGAGTGCAGCGTATCCTGCAAGGGGCCGACATGCCCCTGGATTTCAGCGATGGGACGAAGTACAGCATCCATCTCTTACACTCTTCTGTGCCTCTTGCCGAGCAGCAGGTCATATTCGAGCCGCCTGCTGAAGGCGTTCGTCGAGTAATTTTGGCGACCAACATCGCCGAGACTTCCGTCACTATCCCGGACGTCGTCTATGTGATTGATACCGCCAAGGTCAAGGAAGTGCGTTACGATCCTAGCCGACACATGTCCTCCCTTACCTCAGCATGGGTTGGCGCTTCTAATTTGCACCAGAGGGCCGGTCGGGCCGGCCGACATCGACCTGGTGAATACTACGGACTCCTCAGTCACGCTCGGGTGACAACCTTAGCTCCACACCAGACAGTGGAAATGAAGCGGGTCGACCTCAGCAACGTCGTAATGCACGTCAAGGCTCTGAGCTTTCCTAACATGGAGGTTGAAGAAGTTCTTGCGGAGACGATCGAACCCCCTGATCCAGCTCGCGTCGCAGCTGCCATGAATGTTTTACAGATTGTCGGAGCCATAGATAATCGGAAGAATCTGACATCATTGGGTCGCCTGCTTCTACAATTGCCCGTGGAGGTCCAGATGGGACGACTCGCTTTGTATGGCGTATTCTTCCGTTGTTTGGATCAGGCTGTTACTCTTGCTGTAATTCTGACCAACCGGGATCCCTTCGTATCCCCAATGCACCTTAAATTGGAGGCCGCAACCGCTAAAACCAAATGGTCCCCTGCTGAATTTCGGTCAGACGCATTGACCATATTGAACGCTTACAATGCGTGGAATGAAATCTATAACTCGGGTGACTATGCACAAGCGAATAGATTTTGCAACGAAAATTTTCTCTCGAAACCCACGCTCCTGCTTATTCGGAAAATCAGATACCACCTCCTTCAATCTCTGTACCAAGCTGGTGTCATTGATGTCACCGAAGGCGTTGGGTCTCATGTCCGTGAACGCCACCCAGAAGTGCCTCCTGCACTCAACGTGAATGGCAACTCCGAACCCCTGTTGGCGGCTCTCATAGCTGTTGCCTCGCAGCCAAAATACGCTGTCCGGACAGGTGACAAAACGCTACGTACGCAGTACGACAAGGTCTGTTATCACGGTTTCCTATGCAGGCAATATGATTGATCAATTTACCTAGACCACGTTCATTCACCCCAGTAGCGTCAATCATCGCAAGCATATTCGACCGGCAATGGAACATACATTTGAAGGGGAAAAGCAAATTTATGCCTTTGCAGAGAAGCGGCAGAATCTTACAGTTGCCGGGCAAAACCCGCAGACATTCCTCATTAATACGACACGCCTAGATCCCATGACATATCTGCTCTTCGGTGCCAATGGAATCGAGGTAACGGAGCGCGGGTTGGAATGTGATGGATGGCTTCCAGTTGTGGGGAACTTGGCCGTGCTAGACGACATCCAGCGTCTCAAGACGCTAATGGAAACCTGCATGCTGCGTGTATATGATGGTATTTTCATGAACCAACGACGTGGGGGACGAACGAGACGACGGACTATTCCCGCGAGGGATAACGTGGATGAAACATATGATGATGATGTCTCCCTTAGTGATGATTTCTCAATGTCCCCCAGGGAGGTTGCTGATCTTGATATGATTACGAGGGATGTAGTCCGCATACTGAATCGGTTTAGCGAAGAGCGGTTAGCATTACAGTCGCAATCGACATCGCGGTCTGCCACTCCGATAGCTTCCCCCGCCTTTTCACAAAACAGACTTCCGAACGTCGGGTCCCGGTCGGGGTATGCGACACCTTACGGTGTAGAGTCTGTCTACAGCTCTCGACCTGCCACGCCGAGCAGACTTTCAAAGGGATTCAAGTTTCCATGACCAATCCCTCACGCGAACCACTCATTTAATTTCGTATTGTATTTTCTCGTTAATGTCACATCACTACTCTCGTCTCCATGCATGAGAAAATGCTACTAGATGTGTTGGGCGGGTGGACGAGAAATTGCCATGGATGCAGCTTTACTTTTGATCGGGCCTGAAGCAGTTGACGAAGAGTTGAGCAAGCTAAACGTAGACGACTTGTCTATAGGCTTATATTCATAAGTGCATAGGGACATTTTTCGGCCCTCTACGGTCGGTTAGATGGGCGACTAAGCCACCCCGGGTCGTGGCGAAGTGTACGAAGGATCCAGCACAAAGAATAGGGGCCACGATAGTACTCAATGATGGATATGGCAGTCAGCACGCGCCCGGCGCCTGCGCTTACGGGTCTCCGCGCCACACGATTTAGCGTCTTGCAACGGTCGTCGGTCACCCCGGTCCAACAGTAGTCTCTTGCTTGTGCTCTTCACGCCGGTCCCCGGTTTTCGTTGTCCAAAATGGCGGCCAACATGCGAGGTCTGACTCAAGTGCGTCGGCCGTAGGCATTTAATCGCCCACTGATGAGCTTCCAGTTCATCGCCGACATCCGCGGCGCCAGAGTGCGTGAGCTGGAGGAGAAACGGATTAACAAAGAGATGGCTAACATACGAAAGAAGTTCAAAGGTACGGTTTTATTCTTCTTCATCCCTGCGAGTGCTCCATAGGTCTTAGACGGCAACCTTGACGGGTATCAAAAGAAGAAGTGACTACGATCTAACACTACTTCGGATTCTCGTCGTTCATGTCCATTCTTAGATACGTTGCGAAGATTATCTTCACATACATTCTGGGATACAAAGTTGATATTGGCCACCTGGAAGCCGTCAACCTCATTTCAAGCTCAAAGTACAGTGAAAAGCAAATCGTAAGTTTGTCACTCACTAGAGAGGACAATAGCTTAGCCCTTGCATAGGGGTATTTGGCTGTCACTCTGCTGATGCACGAGAATTCGGACTTCCTTCGATTAGTGGTGAATTCGATCCGAAAGGACCTCGATGAGAACAACGAGATTCATAATTGTCTTGCACTGCATGCGATAGCAAATGTGGGCAGTAGCGAGATGGCGGAGGCTCTCGCCGAAGACGTACATAGGCTTCTGATTTCGCCGTAAGGCCACATGCCTCTTTCCGGAGTTGCTCTCTGAGTGCACTCCAGAACATCCATGACATTCGTAAAGAAAAAGGCCGCATTGACACTACTGCGGCTTTACAGGAAGCGCCCAGAGGTTATTCCTGCTGCGGAGTGGGCTTTGCGTTTGGTATCCTTAATGGACGATCAAGACCTGGCAAGTTCATTGGGGGCTATACCCGCTTCGTCGTGCTAACAGCGCATTGCAGGGCGTCGTGCTATGTGTAACCAGTTTGGTAATGGCCCTTGCTCAAGACCATCCGGATGCCTACGCTGTCTGCTACAACCAAGGCTGTGGACCGTTTGCACCGGGTAAATCCAGTTCTCAGATGTTCTTTTATTACAAATGGGCTAAGGTATCCATAGATCGTATTAGAGCACGAGTACTCAGGGATGTACACCTATTACAAGGTCCCGGCACCGTGGTTACAAGTAAAGCTTTGCGACTCCTTCAGTACTACCCACCAACAGGTCCGTATGCCAATCTTACTGTATTAATCTTACGCACTACCACAGAGGACATAACACTCAAGAATATTCTAATGAAACACTTCAAACTATCATGACTAGCAGCGCGGAAGCCCTCAAGGAAATGTCCAACACAATAATGCTCAGAATGCTGTGCTATTCGAAGCAATCAGGTCTTGCCATCCACCTCGATACTAGGTCACCCCTGGTTGACACCGCTGCTGTCCTTCTGGCTCGTTTTATCCTCTCTAAGGAAACCAATGTCCGCTACCTCGGCCTTGACACAATGGCTCACCTTGCTGCACGATCGGATACCCTCATCCCCTTAAAGAAACACCAGGGGACTTATTCTTTCCCTCCGTGATAAAGACATTTCTGTCCGGAGACGCGCGCTTGACTTGCTGTACAGCATGTGTGATATCGATAACTCAGAGCTCATCGTCGGCGAATTGTTACGTTACCTGAAAGTGGCCGACTACGTTCTGCGAGAAGAGATGGTGCTTAAAATTGCCATTCTTACCGAGAAGTACGCAAGCTCGTACAAGTGGTACGTTGATACTATACTGCAACTTATCAGCGCCGCTGGCGACCACGTGGGGGAGGAAGTTTTGTATCGAGTGGTGCAGATCGTCACAAAACGGAGGATTTGCAGGAGTATGCAGCTAGGGTCGTATTGAATATTTAAAGACGCCCTCTGCACACGAAAGTTTGGTGAAATGTGAATGAATGAGTGTGAAATTTGAAAGTTACAGGATGGTAGGAGGAGAAGAGGACAGCACTTTCTACACCTTTTTGATGATGG